>JAAKHE010000776.1:91420-157099 GCA_011039315.1 Vitis labrusca | reverse complement strand
AAGGACCTTAATGAATTAATTGGGTTAAATGAATATGATTACTACTCAAAGGTGCTTAAAACCATTATAATTAGGTCTACAAAATAGCACTTTTTGGTAGTAATCATTAGGGCTCTAAATGTTATGCACAACTCAGTGTTGTCAATGTATTGAAAGACTCTAGGTCGTGAGCTCAGGGCTCTAGATGCAATGAATAGCTTAGGCCTGTGGTTATCATGAACGACTCCTAGTTATGAGCTTAAGGCTTTAGATTCTATGAACAACTTAGGGCTGTGGATGACATGAACAACTCTCGATCATGAGCTAAGGCCTTAAGATACTATGAATAGCTTAGGTTTGTGGTTGACGTGAAAAACTTTGGGTCATGTGCTCGGGGCTTTAGATGTTATGCACAACTCAGGGTTGTCGATGGCATGAAAGACTCTGGGTCGTGAGCTTAAGGCTTTAATTGCTATGCACAACTTAGTGTTATCAATGACATGAAAGATTCAGGTCATGAGCTCGGGGCTCTAGATTCCATGAACATCTCAAGACTGTGGATTATATAAACAACTCTAGGTCATGAGCTCAAGTCTCTAGATGCTATGAAGAACTCAGAGTTGTGGTTGACATGAACGAATTTGGGTCAGGAGTTCAAGTCTTTGGATGTTATGAATATCTTAGGGTTGTGGATGACATGAGCTACTTCGAGTCATGATCTTAAGGCTTTAGATGCTATGAATAACTCATAGTTGTGGTTGACATGAAAGGCTTTGGGTCATGAGCTCAAGGCTCCAAATGCTATGAACAACTCAGAACTGTGGTTGACATGAACGACTCCTAGTCATGAGCTTAGGGCTCTAGGTGCTATGAACAACTCAAGGTTGTGGAGGACATGAACAACTCCGGGTCATGAGCTCAGGCCTTTAGATACTATGGACAACATAAGGTTATGGTTGACATGAAAGAGTCTAGGTCATGAGCTCAAGCCTCTAAATGCTATGTACAACTCAGAGTTGTTGATGACATGAAAGACTCTAGCTCGTGAGCTTAGGGCTCTAGATGCTATGCACAACTCAGTGTTTTCGATGATATGGAAGACTCTGGGTTGTGAGCTCAGGGCTCTTGATGTAATGAATAGCTCGAGGTTGTGGATGATAAAAATAATTCTGCATCATGAGCTCAAACCTCTAGACGTTATGAACTGCTCAGGGTTGTGGTTGACATGAATGACTTCAGGTCATGAGCTTAAGGCTCTAGATGCTATGAACAACTCAACTCTATGGTTGACATGAACGACTCTGGGCCATAAGCTTAGGGCTCTAGATGTTATGCATAACTCAGGGTTGTTAATGGTATGAACGACTCCGGGTTATGAGCTCAGGGCACTAGATACTTTGAACAGATTAGAGTGGTGGCTGACATAAAAGACTTTAAGTCTTGACCTGAGGGCTTTTTTAGTTATGAACTACTCAGAGTTGTGGATGATATGAATGACTCAGAATCCAGTGAGCTTAGGCCTCTGAATGTTATGAACCACTTAGGGTTGTGGATGATAAGAACGATTTAGTGCCATGAGCTCAAGCCTCTAGATGCTATGAAGCTCAGGATTATGGATAACATGAACAACTTTAGGTCGTGAGCTTAAGGCTCTAGATACTATGAACTCCTAAGAGTTGTGGATGGTATAAACAATTTTGTGTCATAAGCTCAAGCCTCTAGATGCTATGAACAACTCAGGGTTGTGGATGACATGAACGACTTCGGGTCGTGAGCTTAGGGCTCTAGATGCTATGAACAACTTAGGGTTATGGTTGACATGAACGACTCCAGATTGAGAGCTTAGGGTGCTAGATGTTATGAGCAACATAGGGCATTACATGATGTGAACAACTCTGGGTCAGGAGCTTAGGTCTCTAGATACTATGAACAAATTAGGGTTATGGTTAACATGAAAGACTCCGAGTCATGAGGTTAGGGATCTAAATGTTAGGATTGAGCCCTAAAAAACAAGACATGATGAAAAAAAAAGTTAGACTTAACTGCCCTTTTGCTATCCCCTTGGTATATTGACATTGATTTTAGTACAACCCATGTCTCTTACACTGTACATGACTTGGGTACATTAGGAATTACACAAAAGACACAAGTTATGGGTTCCCTATAAGTAGATAAGTTATCCACATTTGGTTCACAGATTTGGGCAATCCAGTTGAGACTGTAGTATTCTACCTCCTAATTAAAGGGATGACATGTCTTGGCCGTCAGGAGGGGTTTCCTATGATGAGTGTACTAGTATATGTGATGCATACTAAATAGGACCTACGGAGAGGATATTGAGTCTGCGCCAAAATCAAGAGGAAGCTTTGACCTATGGGTGAGACCTTAAAGTGATCATATATCCCTATGGATTGGGTCACTGTTGATGAAGGCTAGTAGCAACAGGTATTCTCAATAGAGGCACCATGATATGTCATGGGATTGAGATAGTGTGTCCCCTTGGGTGATCCAAAGGACATGTGATCATGAAATCTGTGGCCACAATAATTCCTTTAGTGGAATTTGACATATGCTCATTGCAACTAGAGTATGTTAGTTGATCACATAATAAGTGGGATTTGTAACTCAAGGATTTGAGAGGTAATCTTGATAAGTGATAAACTACCTTGTTAAATTATGGACACCATTCATGAGAAGTCTGGATGTAGTGGATGGTAGGTCATAGACTTGAGAACTTGGTATCTCGTTGTAATTTACATAGGGTATAGGAGTGAAGTTGACTCTCTATAGTGGGACGTTGAGTCGATTTTAGAATTTGATTATGAGGGAGCTAGTACTCCTATGGGTCCTAATGTCCCCACTTTTAGCTCATATTCCTTGATGGCATGGTTTATGAGGGTTAAATGGGTTTTTAGTTCACTTTTGTGTATAAGGGTGTTTTAGTAATTATTCATGATTGCACAAGGGTAAGTGAGTGGCATCTTTGGACTAGGCTAATTGATTAATTAGGGCCTTGTATAGTTATTAACAATCTTTTTGGGTTAAATTAAGTGGCCCAAGCCCATGGTGGGCTTAAGTTACTTAAGCTCAGTAGGAAGCCTATGAATACCCCTTTAGGGGTTAGGGTTTCAATGTCTTGTCATTCTCCTCTTTAGTCTAAAGAGAGAACTCTAGCCTCCATCCTTGACATCTCCACCATCTTAGTGCTTAGACATAAGGAAGAGTCACCAGGTGGAAGATCATGGTGTTTACGAGATCTACTACAACTTTGGAGTTATCTACATCGATTGGAATCGATCCAGGAACATTCAGATCAAAGGTATGTGGTTTTATTCTCTAGATCTATGTTTTCTATGGTATTCTTATTGTTTTTGAATACCTGTTTATCCGTTGTGATGGATTTAGAGATCCTCGGATAGATTTGCATGCACCCTACATGATCTAGGGCATGGGAACACAACAATTTAAGGTTCTCAAGAATTGGTATCATAGCCCTAGGGTAGGTTCTAGCATGTTAGATCTGTTCTAGGATCTTCTAACTTTGTTTTGTAGGGTAGTTTTATTCATCCCATGGTCCAAATAGATGAATGAATGTAATTATAGTGGTTATAATTTTCTTTCTAATTATTATAATTAATTTTGGGTTATTATTATGTTTGCATCTCTTGATGATATTTGATTATTGTTCTCTAGATTGGGTTGTGCACCCAATAAGGGGTATAGAATTTTTATTTGATTGTAAAAATCATTACTTTTCAATAGATGGGTTGTAAACTCCATTAAAAGAGCATAGCATTTTTTATTGTTGTAAAAATTTCAATTTTTTTTTTCATCCATCTATGATGACCCAAGAGAAAAGATGGAATCTTGAAAGTTCTTTTTTAGATTCAATGGTGGTTAAAGAAAAAAGAAGAAATCTTGGCAGTTCTTCGTTTAAGATCCATGGCAGTATAATGACATTGACTTGAACTCAAAATTGGGACTAACTACCAGTAGTTTCTTGGGTCAAACTACATATTGATTTGAAGCTTAAGAAGTCACGAATACAATGGTTCAAGTGGATTGCAATTCGGAGTTAAAATGAGGGAGATATGACCAAATGAAGCAAGGCTGCACAAAGTGCATGGCAGCACAGTGATGCCAACTTTGAGCCAAAATTTCAGCTACTTTCATTAGTTTTCTTGGGAAAAATGACATATGATTTTTAAGCTCAAGAAGTCATAAATCTAAAACGGATTGCAATTTGAAGTTGAAACGAGAGAGATATGGCTAATTGAAGCAATGTTGTGCAAAGAGCATGCTGTTATGGGATTATTATAGGCCCAATTCTTTTTCGTTGTTTGAGATGAATTTTGGGCCTCTTATTAGGCTTAATTTTTGGTGGAAATTGGGCCATTTGGGTTTTCTATTTTCACTAACCCAATTTTTGGTTGTAGGGTTATTTTTGCTAATTTAGATTTTATCCAAATTTTAATTACCAAATATGCAACAAGATCCCTAAAGGCCACGTGAAAATTTTTTATTTAGTTATTCCCTTGTTTTTATTATATGCTCTTGATTGATTGCATATGTGGCCTCAAGATATTTTGGTATTCTTAATTAGAAATAAATTTTCATGCTTTTTTCAAAATTGAAAAACTTATTTAAATTGGAATGTGAATAGGAAATTTTATTTTAAAGAAAAGATAAGTTGGAAAAAGGATTAAGAGTTTTATTACCTTTTATAAATTTATTCTTAGAGATTCTAATTTCATTTAAAATCTTCTAAAATCTTTGAGATCTCTAAGAATAAAACCTTTCTTTTAAGGAAAAGCTCTTATTTTTTCAAATCTTTATAAAATAGTGTATTTCCTATTTTGCATAGGATTCCAATTTAAAGAGAATAAGTTAATTTTATAAATTCATGATAGATAATTTATAATTAAGAATGGTTACGAAAATAAGTATTAGAACCAAAAGAAAAGTTTCTTTTTGGTATTGTTGGTATATTTTTATGAGAAGATATTTTCCAAGATTATCTTTTTAAACTAGTTGTTGCTAAGAAGATTGTTATTTCTTTATAACTATCTGTTTTTAAAAATTTAGGAGGTTTTCCTTTTCTTTCTTGATGAGAGAAGGAAAAATATGCCTATAATTAGTTCTCCGGGCTCTCCCCCCTAGAGAGAATGAGAGAACCATTCTTTTTAGATAGTTCAATGATAAGGAATAAGATAGCAATTCTTTTAGTACAAGAGTCCCGATTTAAAAGTAATTAATGGGTTTAGAGAATCTCAGGATAGAGAATTTATGATAAGAAGGGTCACCAAAATAACTCTGGAAAGTTTAAGTAATTTAATGAAGATATAAAATATTTTGAAAATACTTTCAAAAATGGATTGTTTAATTCCTTTTTGGAAATAAATATTTTTGGAAGTTTTTCATAGAGAATATTCTATCTATTAAGGAATTACTAAAAGGTTATATTTTTTGTAATATTTAATGGAATAAATTATTTTTGAATTTCCATTGAAATATTTATTAAGTTGGAAAAGTATACGGAATAAGGAAAGTAAATCTTATGAGGATTTTTGAATATGAGAAGCAAAAGTTCCTTTCTTGGATAAGGTGCTCTCAAGATTATTCAAAATCTCATAAAATTAGTAATTTCCTTATAACAAAAGAGTCTCCAATTTAGAAAATAAATATTTTGGAAAATTTCATTAGAGATAATTTATCATTAAAAGATTATTACCAAAAGGCTTAGTAATTTGATGGAAATAATTTTCTTTAAAACATTTCCTAGATAAAATATTTATCAATTGGAATTGTGTATACAAGGAGAATTGTATGAAAATAGTTTTTAAAATTTTGAGAGTGGATATTTTATCAAAATGCTTTTTGAAAATTATTCTCACAAAAATTTTAAAATTTTCATGTTGGTATTCGCCTATTATACTAGGTTTCCAATTAGGAAATATATATTTTTGGAAATTTTCAAAGTAGATAATTTATTCATCAATGAAATTACTAATGATTTTAAAATGCTCTTATCTATCTCAAAAGATTAAGTGGGAGAAGGCCTTGGGCAAGCCCACGACCTCCATTGTTGAGACCATCTTGATTTGGGTTCATCACCACCCTCATGGTGAGTTAGCCTTAAGAATAAGGAGATATGGACTCTCCACATGAACAAGACTAGATATGTCTGTATTAGGAACAACAACCCCCATGGTGGGGTTCTTTACTTAGCGCGATTGATAAATCAAGGACAATGGTTATACACTTGACATTGGATATGAAGTGGTAGAATCGCCCCACACGGTCCCACTTCCATAGTCCATGGGCCAAATCAAAGTTATGTTGATCTTGCCTTTAGATACCTTTATGCTTAAGTCAGGAAGATCAATATGAGAGGGTCTCTAACTAGTAATAAGGTCATGACCTACCCCACATAGGCTTGATTCTTATGATACTAAGATACCTTGTAAAAGGATATGTATTTAAGAGCACTATATTTTTGCTAAATTAATTACCAGATGGCATGAATGCTCAATTATGTCATATACTTGGTTATATTCTTTGTTACAAATATCATGTTGGTTCTATTATCACTCTCTTTCTCACAATAGGCTAAGCCCAACTAATCAATTGGACTAATTTTATTCTGAATATAGTAGCTAATTACAGGGAAGCTAGTTTAAGTAGAGATAACTATTCCTTATGAATTAACCTAGTGAAATGAAAGAGTGGTATATCAAAGTGGAATTAGACGGATTAGAAGACTAAGTGTCTAATACTTGGATCTTTGGATAATGTGTTTCAATAGCAACACATGTCTATTACTAGAGTCTTTGATATTCTTTTTCAAGTTTGTAATGGTTATTTAGTGATAAGGGTAGGTCAGCTTTGATAAGTTATTCTTAGGATTGTTATGAACACCAATATTCATATGATCTTAGAGATCTTGCCATTTTTCTTTGGGATGGCTAAGGAGATTCTCAAAGATTATAGGGTGTTCATATGGAAATAAAAGCTTCTTCTACCAAGAAGAAGAAGACCAATACCAAATAAGAAAAGTTCAACTGAAGGAATAAGAGAGCAAGCTCAGAGGTAAGTGATTCCTTTGTGAACTTGATTACTACCCAAAAGTGCCATTTTACACCTTTAAGTCATTATGTTTTAAACACTTTTGTGTAGTAATTCTTCACCTTTATTCCAATTGGCATGTTAAGGACCTAGCAATGACTTCTAATCATATTTGTGGCTAGTTTTAGTGTTTTGACATCTTTTTGGATCATTAAGACAAGCCAACCAAAGAAGAAAAGCAAAGAGAAGCAAAGAAAATCAAAAGAGAAGCAAGGAGGAAATCTGAGGACAGCAGCTGCAGTGTTCGTTGGCACTTTTGGAGCACTTCCCCAAGTCCATTTTTTACATGCTATATACCGTTTCAAAGCTCAAGAAGTCAAAAATCCAACGCTTCAAACCGTGCATGATTTGGAGCTGAAACGAGGAAGTTATGACCTTCGGAAGAAAACTGATCCAGGTGTGCGAAAATTTCGCACACCTTCTGAATGGTGTGCGAATGGTGTGCGAATTTCGCGCACCTCCTTTAAATTCGCACACCCCATGCGTGGTGCGAAATCTCCTCTGTTTTTGCCGACTCCACTTTAGATATTTTCTTAAGTTTCTTTTGATGTAATTTCCTTTCTTCTCCTTGTATCAAGCCAATGAAAAGCTTTGCTTTTGTAAAAACTATATAAGGGGTGGAAATCACCTCTTGAAGAATGGAACCCGAGTGTTAAGTTGAACACTTAGCAATATACAGAGCACTCTTATTTTCTATTTTCTCATTTCTATTTTCTCTTTCTTGGAAGCCAAACAACCTCTGAGGATGTTTTCTCAGAGGATGAGAGGCTAAACTCTTGGTTTCTTGGAGTGAAGGAAGCTAGGTGAAAAGTCTAGATGAAAAGGTGGAAAACGCTCGTGCATTAAATTCAGGTAGTTGAAGTTCATAAATGGCTTTTTAATCCAAATTTTTGCTTTAAATCCCTTAGAATCACTTTGAATGGCCAATACATGGTAAGCTTCAGGTCTTTATGGATGCTTATTGCTAGATCCATATTAGTCCATTAGTTATCATGTATGAGCCATTGGAAAGTGGTTCAAGGTGAAGACCTATATAGTGTCTAAAGCCATTAATGGACCTTGACTACCATTTCTATTGATTTTTATGGATTAAATCTTCATTGTTAAACCTACACCGGTTCGGGAAATAACTATAGGTTAAATCCCCAATGCGAGGAGAAAAATCCGGAATTTTCCATTTTGCATTCTAAACTTGATCCTAGCAATCCTTAGCTCCGAGAAACTTTCTTTCTTCCATTTTTAATTAGTTTATGTTAATTTAGGTTCAAATACTTTCAAAACAAATTTTATTTTCTTTTTAAGCTTTAAGTTTTTGATAAAGGAAATCATTAAATTTAATTTCTAATCATGAGTATATCACTGGTAGAATGAAAACCCATCCCAGAGTTCGACCCTAGAGCCACTATACTATAGTAGCTTTGCTACACTAGTATGAGGTCATAGGTTTTATAAATGTTTTTTATTAAATGACCCGACTGGGTATTCATGCGAATCAGAACTTCTAGGACACTTGAAAAGGAATACCCAGTTTACCTAAAGGAAAAAGGATAACATGCATCATTTTCTCATTATTGAGTATTTAGTGGTGGATTTCATTATTTATGGTGGATAGATTCTAGGCCCTCTTCCTATAAGCCCATATAGGATATTGAACAAGTGAGAAGGTTAAATGATGGGATTATACTTACTTTCACTTCAAATGCAAAGTTAGTTATGTAGGTAAATGAGAGGTAATATCCTTTTCTTTTATATGTATTCCATTATCACTTTGCCAAGTGATGAGAATAGTCAGATCTTAGGATTAAACCTAGCACTAATAAAACACTTGGTTTCTAGATGTAGGTTATAATAATCTAAGTAGGATCTAAAGACTAATAAAGTTTAGACTCTTTGATTCCAAAAGATCTTTCAGTCTACAAATCTTATATAGATGGTAAAATGACCAAGAGAACTAAAGCTAAGAAGAGTTAGTGCATACTAACATGTATGGAACTTTTAGTGTTCATGTGTAGGGAGGGTATGGGTATTTCATCCCTTTTAGTGATGATTACTCCAGGTTTGGATATGTATATAGGAGATCCAATGCCTTGGATACATTCATTGAATTTAAGGCAGGATCGGATAACCTATTCAGTATATATACCAAGTCACTTGGATTAGATCAAGGTGATATGTCTAGTAAGTTTGATTCTTTCCATTAGAGCACCAAATTATTTCCTAGTCATGTGCACCAGGGTCTCCATTGGAAAATGGAGAGATGGAAAGAAGATATCAAACTTTGTTGGACATAGTAAGATCATGGATAGATTTCTCACCTTTTCTCAAATTCTTTTGGGGATATGTCTTATAAATTGTGTGATACCTCTTTTTCTTTAGAGGTGTATCGGTTTGTAGGATATCTAAGAGGATTTTTAGGTTATTACCTTTATAATCAAGATCATAAAAAAATATTTGTTGATACAAATGTTAGATTTTTTATGAAGACTATATGATAAGGAATAAGGAAAAGAGTGATAAATATTAGAGGATATATTAGAAGATAGTCCCACATTGCATAGAATACTATGGATCTAGAAGGTTAAAGACATACCATTCCTATGATTTCTAGCACACTAGTGCTTCACCATAGTGAGAGGTTCATATCCTATAGATTATGATGAAGTGGTGAGCAATGTTTGTGCTCACTTAAGGCAAGGAGCTATGAAGAGGTAGTTAAAATCTTTGTATTCTAACATAGTGTGGGTTCTAATAGAAGCACCTAAAGGGATAAAACCTATTGGTGTAAGTTGGTCTATAAGAGGAACACAAGAGTAGATGGAAAGCTTGAGTTTTATTTAGCTAAGACTGTAGCTAAAGGTTATAGTTTGAAACTTTGTTTCAACTATGGAAAACCTTTTCAACAGTGATCATACTTGAATCCATCAGATTACTCCTATCTATTGCAGTGTGTCTCATTTATGAGATATAACAACCAAACATTTCCATAGCTAAGGGCCTTGTGTGTACAAGAAAGCACATGGAAGTGTGGTGATGCTCTTAGATCTTATAAGTAGATGATAATCTACTCATTGGATATGATGTAGGGCTATTCTCATCAATCAAGATTTGGTAGTCTACTCTGTTCTAGATGAAAATCTATAAGAAGACGCAATACATTATCAGGGTTAAGGTTCTTTAGGATTGTAAGAATTGGAAAATTGTGCCATGTCACCTACAAAGAAGAGCGTTTAGTTAAGTACATGTGTGGACCCACCTATTTCGTGATGTGTTCCCACTCGATTGATGAGACTCACTTTTGTTTAAGGTGAAAAATTTTATTTTTATAAAAAAACTTGGAGTCACCACTTACTTTAATTTATTTTTAAAGAGGAAAACAAGTAAGAATAAAACCTATAAAAGGACTCCTGATTTTATTTTATTTTTTGGAAAAGTTGTCTGCGAAAAACCTGAGTCTGGGTCCGAGGATCAGATTACCTATCAGGAAGGTACCTCCAAAGAGGTAGCACCCCTCTAAGCCCTAACACGGTCTCTACTAGCTTAGTTGAGGGAAGTATGACAATTAGTCAGTTTATTATGGATATTTAAATGGATTAAGGTGATTTTGAAACTCTATTGTGACTAGCATGCCAAAGAAGAATTCAAAACACAATAATAAAGAATGAAACTATACTTACCTGAATCGTAACTTAAGCTATCATAAGACATCAAAGTTAGTTCAAGTATTATATCACTCAACATGCATTTTATTATAGGAAATCAAACGAAAATCAAGGCACCCAAGGCAATATCAAATATGAATATAGTTCACTTGAAACTTTTTTTTTAATGCAACCAAAAGAAAGTGAAAGTTGGAGAGTGTACCTAAATAGTATATTCTAAATGTAAATACACTTGTGATATGAATAGAGAGGTTAGGAAAAAAATTGATGACATTCAATTAGGAGAGTAAAACGTGACATGCATGATCATAATAAAATGTTTAAAGTTAAGAATTATCAACAATGACCTAGTGAAATTGCGAACTAAAAAGCATTTTTTCCATACAACTAAAAACTTAATGAACTAAAAAAAAACCTAAAATAATTTAATCAACTAAATGAAATAAATTAAATTAAAACTAATTTAGGAAATGCATTTTACCATATAACTAATTAATCTAGTAAAAATAACTTTAACTTAAATCACCCTATTAAACTAAAGATTTTAAAGACTCGAACTTTTTCATTCTCACAAGAAATTTAGCTAAAACTAAAATTTTAAACACTCTATAACTTTTATCTATATTAAAATAATATCTAAAACTAAAAATAAGCAAAATTCATTTCTTTCATTAATATTGAAAACCAAATTTTTTTTAATCTCTAGCTTTTATTTACTTTAAAATCATATTTTTTTAAAAAACTAACTTTCCTATTAGCATTAAAAAAATAACTAAAACCTAAATTTTAAAATTCTAATTTTAATTAACCTCGTACACGAATTTTACCTTAAAAAATTAACCATTATATTTATCACTTTTCACTATCATCAATATGCATTTTAAAGAAACCATTACATTTTTATTACACTAACTTATTTGATATCTAAAATCTAAAACACTAACACACATAGTCACATATTATATTACTTAATATTTAAAACCTAAAACCTAACTCACACACGGTCACATATTATATTACTTAATGTTTAGAACCTAAAACCTAAAAATTAACTCAAAACTATTATTTTTAACACTCTAACTTTTATTAATATTGAATTATCTAAAACAAATAATAAATAAATAAAAACCAACTTTTAAACTATTACCTTGAATCGTCCAAAGCAAATCTATACGAAAAGTAACTTGAAATTATAAATAATACTGAACAATAATAACTAAAAAAAATTATTCAAAAGTTAACAACTAAAAACCTAGCTTGATTTATATTTTTTTTCAGTCAATCATTAATATATCTTATATAAATCCAATGAAATTTTATGTGATTTTATAATGAACAACATGCCACTCATACATATTCCTACATACATTCACGAGAATCTTTTTTTATTTTTTTTATTCAATAAACTCATACCACTAACATATTTTATAGCTAGCCACAATCACATATGCAATCAAATTTTAAAATTCATACAAAAAGTCATTAACTTTATCATGGCCGGCTTGGACAATCTTCAAATCCACTTTTCAATTTCTTATTATTATTTCATTCAAAGTGAACACATCACCAACATACCTTCATGGATTCCTTACAATTTTTTTATTCACGAATTGTCATACCATAAACACCCTACAATATGGCACATTTCACATATTTCACTGAATCTTAAAAATCATGCCAACAGTTCCTAGAATTAAAAATATGTCCATTAACATCCTTCTATGTCAATCACTTTCATTTCATTTATATATATATATATATATATATATATATATATATATATATATATATATATATATATATATATAATCAATTAAAGACATTACATTCGCTCCACGCTGGTCATTCAGTCTTTTTAAAATTTCAGACGAACATCAACCATTGACACCTCTCACAACCGACTCGATTTATCTACCTTCATTTGATTTTTTTTTTTTCAATGTTCAATAAAGTCATTAATTCCATCATAACCTGCCATGGTCACCTTCCACACTCACTGGAGTTTTAAAGTTCAATAAATAAGTGCTTCAATGACATAACAACATCCATCCTTTGTCACTATCCCAATACAACCAAACTTAATCCTTCTCTGAGCGAAGTGGGAGGAGCACTACCGATAGGGAACACAAGGAAGGCAACTAATTATTTGAAGCAGCATTTGCATTGGAATAGTTCACAAAAGCGTTGAAAGAGGCGCCTACTTTTGTATCATCAATTAAGGACTTAACCATAACTGATTGATAAGTGGTGGTGATATCCCAGATATTTCCGTTCTGAATTATATTACATCACGTGGTGTGCACTCAGGCCCACCTTGCTACCCATCAAAATTGCTCACACCAACGTATTAACAAGAATATTAATCCCAAATCCTTAGAGTCTCATCTTCATAACCACACTTTCCCAGTCCCAAAAACTAGGCCATTAACAATATCATACCTCCACATAAGAGGAACAGAGCATTAAATAGAAAGTAGGAAAAAAAAATAGATGCAAACCATAAAAAGAATCACAAAACAGTGAATCTAACCCCTTCATGGGTGTCCATGGGCTAGTGATAAATGAAATCCACAAACGACAGGAGGATAATTCTGTAACAACTCCTCTAGACCATGTTGTCCAGACTTTGGAAATAAAGGATCCTAACAAGACCATAAAAAGCTCATATAAATAGCATAAATAGTAAGGAAAATCCTAAAACAGAGCATAACCAGAAGAAAAAAAAATAAATGAATAAACCATTAAACATAAAGCCATTTGGTGCAGGATTCTATGGGTTTAAAAATTAGTGGTATAATTGAGAGATTCAAAGCAAACACTGAGATATAATTAAGAAAGAACTCTCAATACAAATGTGGACCATGTTCAAATCAATTTCCTATATGAAATCATTAAAAAATTTCCAACCTCAAAATTAGTTCATAATCAACAAAACTCAACTAACCGTGCATAAATAAGAAATGATTAATGGAAATAAACATAGGAGTTACAATAATCATACCTGTAGGACTCCCTTGAGAAGAAAATTTCGGTTCCTCTCTTCTTCTCCAAGCGTCACTTGAATGTTATCTTTTTTTTTTTTTACATCTCTTTCCCTCATATTCTTTCTTTTTCTTTCTTTTGACCTTTGAAAATTACTCAAAAACCTAATCTCAGAACCTCAAGACCTCTCCAGTAAAATCCTTTTTTTTTTTTTTATCTTTCTTCTATGCTCTTCTTATATCTCTCTTATGTCTGCTCTGCTCTTTCCAAAAAAAAAACCTTTTGAATCTCCTCCATAATCCACCAGACTCTCCTTCCTAATGGTTCTTCTTCACTTCCCCACCAAAACTCTTTAATTCTAAAAAAAATCTAACCTCTCTCTCCTTCCCAATGTGGGTTGTTGCTCCCATTTTCTCAAAACTCCTTTTTCCCATGTGGGCTATTGCTCCTGCTTCCCCAAAAACTCCTGAATCTTCCTTCTCCTCAAGATAATTAAACACAGGTGGTAAAAGAAAATTCTCGCATTCGTGTATAGTTTACAAAATTAGCATACTAAATAACACCATTCTTAAGAATATTAAATTAAAGAAAAGCAATATATGAAATTGTTAAATTAAATAAAGACATTTTACAAAATCATTGAACTAAATCAAAATGTGTTACAAAACTATTAAATAAATAAAAGCATTTTTCAAAAGTATTAGTTTCAATAAACAAGTATATATATATATATATATATATATATATATATATATATATATATATATATTTAACATTATAAAATTAAATAAAAGTATTTTTTTCTAAAAGTATTCTAATTAAAGAAAAGCAATTTATGAAATTCTTTAGACTAAAATGAGCATTTTACAAAATTATTAAATTAAATAAATTTTTTAACAAAACTATTAGATTAAATAAAAATATTTTATAAAATTTTTAAATTAAAAAAAAATATTTACCACATTATTAGATCAAATGGGAGCATTTCACTAAATTATTAAATTGACTACATGAGTAAGAAAAAAATATTACAGAAAATAATAATAATAATAATAATAATAATAATAATAATAATAATAATAATTTAAAAGTAAAATAAATAATAATAATAATAAATAAAAGTGATGCAACCATACGAAAACAAGTCATGGAAGCCTTGCAAGACATGCCTAAAAGGTGACCTAGGCAAGCCAGATAAAACTAAGTAGTCCCAAGTGGGTCAAACATATCTAAGTGAGCCTAAACGGGCCTATGTGAACCAGAGTGGGTCTAGGTGAACCTAATTGGGATCTAAGCTAAGGACGAAGGGTGGCCAAAGTCACAATGTAGGTTCGAATGAGTCTCTCAACAGAGAGTCCTTGAAGGTGGCTTAGAAAGCGACACTATATAAATATCGACAAGCCACCTGTAGACCCTCCATTTTGTCCCTTTAGCACATGTCTTTAAGTTCACTTCTAGTGCTCCATAGTAGTTCCCTGATGGCCCGTTACTACTCATGTGACTTATCTTTTTTGAGCCACCTTGGAGACTTTGGTTGAGGGGTTTATCCGACTTCCCATTGTGACCTTGGTTGCCCTTCAAGTTTAGATTAGGCTTCACTTAGGTGCACTTTAGGTTAGACTTAGTTAGGCCCACCTAGTCTCATCCTAGGCCCGTATAGGTATACGCGGCCCATTAGGCACCACCTTAGGCCTATTTAGACACCTTAGGCCTGTCTAGGCCCACTTAGGCACACTTAGCCCATTAGACATTCCTAGCGTGGCTTGCATGGTTGCATGCCTCATTTACCTTATTTACTTATTTATTTATTTTTATTTTTATCATTATTATCAATCACTTTTATTTAATCCTTTATTATATTTTTATTTATTTGTTTATTATCTTGTTATTTATTCATTTATTTATTATTATTATCTTATCATTCTCTAATTTATTTATTCATTTCTTTAATCTAATAATTTGATGTTTTTATAGGAAAATCTACCAACGGAGGAAAAAGAATTTTGAAATTGGTAAGACTTTGAAAAGAAAAGGAACTCTTTTAAGCGTTAGAAAATATCACTAAAGAGTTAAAATAAGGATGAAGAAGTTTTTGGAAAAGATGGGACTTCTTAGGTGATATGCATGGATTGATTTTTTGGAAATTCAAAAAAGATTTTTCTGGTGGATGAGGCATAGAATCTGGAGAGAGGAGGACTCCTTAGATGAGACGACTGCCAATTGCTATAAAAAAGTACAGGCTGGTGGTTTTGGAAAAGGAAAAAGAAGAGAGAAAGAAGTTTTCAAAAAGAGACTTTTAGAACACATTGAGAGTAGTATGAAGAGAGGATTTTCTCCATGGATGAAAAGGATAGGTAGTAGAGGATGAGAGGCTGCTTCGGTAGTGTGAATTTTTCTATATAGGGCCGAGGGCCATAGGAGAGAGATTAGGGGGACAACAGACCATGGAGGACGTTTACAGAGAGAGTGGGGACTCTTTTGGTCATTTTTTGGGTTTTAGAGAGAGAGTATGAGGAGAAGGATTCTCCAAACTAGGCAAGAAGGGTGGAGAACGAAGGGCGAAGTAGAGGAGAAAGGAGTTGTTGGTTTGGCTGATCTTGAGGAATAGACAAAGCACTTGAAGCCAAGCAAGCTTGGCTCCAGAGGAGACACCCTAGGTATGTTCATTATGAACCGTGCACTTTCTCCTTTTGGATACTATTCTACTTGATGTCTCTATTAATTTCTAGGTCGTTCATGCATCTTTGTTGCTGGTTCTTCTTCCTCTGTTTCCTTGGTTTGACTTGAAAACTGGTGAGGTTCTTTATCATGTTCACTATGAAGCATCTAGAGATATTGGCTGCACTTTTGTTTTGAATTTGTTTATGATTTTCCCCTCTAGTCTGAGCCCATTGAAAGATCATGAGATGTGGCTTTATTTAATTTCTATTTTGCCTATTTGTTTTCTTGTTTTCTCTGTTTGCCATTATACTTGTTTTTGCCTCTTCCTCCTAGTTTTCTAGTGACTATTTTACAAACATTTCACATGAGTTAAAATTCGGGAGGATAAAGATGGGGAGGCCTTGTGCCAAAAGAAGCTCAAAGGAGATGTCGATGATAAGAGCAGAGAATGATGATCATGATTCGCCTATAGATACTATATTTAAGTATAAGGAAACTAAGGTGGATGAACATAAGATAGCACTTAGTGCTTGTTAAATTGTTAATAGAAACTTGAGCATACATGGGGAATATATGAAAATTGTCATGCCTTGCCTTCAATATATGCCTTCATACCATACCTTCCATTACTGAACTCGTGTTATATGAATGAAGATGAGACTTCTTCTTCTATGGACAAGCAGTTCACTTGTTAGTTGGAGGAGTACAAAAGCTTACGTGAATGGGTGCAAGCCATTGCAATGGAGATCGAGTTTGTCACTAGGCTCATATATGCGAACCTTCTCCTCGTACACCAGTCTCACTCTGTTTCAAAGATTTAGAGAGGGCCAACATTCAAATCACCATGATGAAAGATCTTTACAACCTACTTTTTTTAGTTTTTCAAAATGTCTCTAGTATTACAATCGGTATCGTGATTTTATTCTGAGTATTAAAGACTATCTAATGGTCGATATATGTGGTGAACTCCATTTCATGTCTGCATCAAATACACCCAGGTGACGTGTGGATTATTTTAATGTTAGATATGATCATATTGTAAGATACTTGCAGTGGAGCTTAGGTGGACAGACATTTCCAAAAATTGAAAAGTCTACCAAATCATGCAATGTACTAGCCATTTTGTCAACCATTGGGTATCATGCAACATGTTGCTTGATCAGGGTTAGTAGATAAGACACGTAGGAAATCATAGGTTTCAATTTTCGTAAGAATTGATCCATCCAGACCTAAAACCCCACTATTCTCTATGATGGCCATGCATGTAGGTTGTATGCATGCAAGAAGGGGAGTGCATCTGGAACCCACTATTCTCTATGATGGCCATGCATGGAGGTTGTATGTACATGTGGCTAGTTCTTTCTTGTTCTCAACCTTGGTATCCTCAACATCTAGTAGTTTCTATGGCCAACTTGACAAAGAACAATGAAGA
Organism: Vitis labrusca; assembly: GCA_011039315.1. NCBI lineage: Eukaryota > Viridiplantae > Streptophyta > Magnoliopsida > Vitales > Vitaceae > Vitis > Vitis labrusca. The sequence goes on along the minus strand of JAAKHE010000776.1, from coordinate 139,261 downwards.
TGACTTTGGACGTCTATTTGATGGGTAGAAAGCTGCTAGAATTTTCAATTCTTACACCATACTTGCAACATCCTACCATCAGTTATGAACCAAGTAGTTCTACTGCTATACATGCCAACATTGCACCCTCGTTCTTGCTGGAAGAAAATTTAATTAATTCCTAAGAAGAAACTTACAGCAACTGTGACATCTGAAGGACTACAATAAATTATTGCCGGTTTCGGAATATGATGCACCCAGTTCCTATGGTTTCTCTCAATCTATTGTAATACGCGTGGGAAACCTCATTCAGATGTTACTTTACTTAGATCCGGTCATCATCCTAATCCAAGTTCAGGTCAGAATTATGAACCAACTCAATAGGAGGGCATTTGTGAGCATAGTGATTTTAGTTACTCAGCAGGGGTGATCTAAATCATTCTTCTATACCTACTTTCTGAATGGGAAGCCTTTGGTTCCAACTCCTAAATGCCATTTGGATAGTAGCATTGAGAAATCTGTCGCTCCCTTGATAATGATCTAATTCCATGCAGTGTTTCAGCAATTGCTTCAGTATAGAATTTCTCACACTTTGCTGAAATCACTTGCAAGCTAGAATTTTTAGAACCTCTATCCAAAGCATTTGTTCGACACTGAGATGTTGTTTGGATAGGAGCTAAATATGAGGTGCAAAATGTCAGTAGTAGGATACAATCTCAATGGGGGTTTTGAGCGGCATTAAGAAAAATGATAATGGGATTTGGAACAACTATGAATATGGGAATGCAGTTTCGAACAGAAAAGAACTATGTGGAAGGTTCTAAAATGTGTGGTCATAATGCAAATGGAATGAAAGGACCTATCCCTGAATAGCATCTATCGTTTGGAAAAATTGAATGACTTGAGGATCACTTACATGAATAGGGCAAGTTTCACACTTCCTTCAAATTGGGTAACCGAGCAACCAGCTATGCTTCAAGGTGAGGAATTAAGACCATACCAGTTAAAAGGGCTTCAATGGATGCTTTCTTTGTTCAATAACAATCTTAATGGAATTTTAGCTGATGAGATGGGGTTGGGAAAGACAATTTAAATAATTTTACTGATTGCATATCTCATGGAGAACAAAGGTGTAACTGGGCCCCATTTGATTGTGGCTCCAAAGGCTGCGTTACCAAATCAAGTAAATAAGTTCTCAACATGGGCTCCTAGCATTGCAGCTCTTCTTTATGATGGGTGTCTAGATGAGTGGAAGGCATTGAGGGAAGAGCTATTAGGAGAAGGGAAATTCAATGTGTTGATCACCTACTATGATCTTATTATGAGAGATAAAACATTTTTGAAGAAAATTGACTGACACTACATGATCGTTGATGAAGGACATCGGTTAAAAAACAATGAGTATGCCCTTGCAAGGACTCTTGTCTCAGCCTATTAGATTCAATGTAGACTTCTGTTAACTGGTACCTTGATACAAAATAACTTCTAGGAATTATGGTCCTTGCTTAATTTTCTTCTTTCGAGCATTTTTAATTCAGTTACAAATTTCGAGGAGTGGTTTAATGCACCTTTTGCAAATTGGTCTGATGTTTCTCTTATAGATGAAGAAGAGTTACTGATCATTCACTGGTTACATCATGTTATAAGGCCATTCATATTGAGGAGGAAGAAATATGAGGTGGAAAAGTACATTCCTGGGAAACCTAGGTCATATTGAAATGTGATATGTCAGCTTAGCAGAAAGCATATTATCATCAAGTAACAAAATTGGGTAGGGTTGGATTGGATCCTAGATCTGGGGAGTCAAAAAGCTTACAGAACCTGTCCATGCAACTCAAAAAGTGTTGTAACCACCCATGCCTATTTGTTGGAGATTATAATATCTGGCAAAAAAAAAAATGAGGAGATGGTAAAAGCATTGGGGAAATTTGAGCTACTTGATCGTTTACTCCCAAAACTTCAGAAAACAGAGTATAGAGTGCTACTTTTCTCATAGATGACTCACCTTATAGACATTCTAGAAGTCTATCTACAAATGAATGAATTCAAGTATCTGAGACTGGATGGTTCAACAAAGACCGAGGAAAGAGGGACCAAGCTAAAGCAGTTTAATGTTTCTAACTCTCCTTACTTCATGTTTCTTTTAAGCACTCGTGCTATAGGTTTTGGTCTGAACTTACAAATAGTAGGCATTATGATAATTTTTTATAGTGATTGGAACCCCCAAATGGACCAACAAGCAGAGGATCGGGCCCATCGTATAGGACAAAAGAAAGGGTTAAGAGTTTTTGTGTTGGTAAGTGTTGGATCAATTGAAGAGGTAATCCTGAAGAGTACAATTTTAAAGTCCTATGCTTTCACTGATTCTACAAAGAGTCCAATTGCCACGATATTTTCCTTGTTCTAGGCACATCAGAGACTCAGAGATGATGTTTGACCAGCTTTAGAATCAACCAGAGGACTAAACTAACCCTTTTATAGCAATCTCATTGGTGTCTTCCCCACTCTCAAACCAAAGAATAAATTTAAAATGCCAGTCATGTACAGAACAAGAATTGTAGCTCCCCCAACTAAGGAAGAGCTAGAATTATCATTTCCTATTAAGTTCCACTATCACCCATGATTAAATGAGGCTCTCAAGCTCTCTTCCAGTAATGTCTTTGATATCAAATGCCCACTAAAATCCCCATTGAGTAACTGCTTCAAGTCAGTAGTAAAGTGAAGAGTTGTGGCTAGATTTTCTTCATGAACTCTCCTCATTAGGGCAGTGAACCATTTTCCATACCATATCAGTCTCACTCTAATGACCTATTATGTATCAGTTTGAGCTCATGGATCCAAGGGAGACACATATATGGAAAGTTGATTACGCCAAGGTCCATACTTCTCAAGAGCAACTCAAGTTTGTTGGAGCTCTTCATCCCTCATTGGAAATCACCAAAACTTTGAACAACAGGGAGCCCCAAAAAGTGCCAAAAGAGAGTAGAATATAGTTAGCGATTCAACACCAGCAAGGCAATCTCAGTCACATCTCCAAGTTCCACCCATACAGTTGCCATCTTGGTGCACACCATCCTCCTCTTATTACTTTTTTTCTTTCTTATGAATTTTGGCATTTTTAATTTGAATTTCAAAATCTTTTTCCATTAAATAACTCTAGTTTTCTTTAAAATCCCATCCTTAGGAGTTCATAGACATTAAAATCTAGATTTCAACAAGTCTTTTGCGGCTACCTTCCTTCAGGCATGCATTTTCATTATTTTATTTTCTTTTTAACTATTTTCATGATTTTGTTGATTTTTAATAATCATGAACAAACTTCATGATTCCAAATAATGGAATTCATAGAATCAATTCATGCAAAATTAATTAGGGCTTTGGTGGGGGCCAACATCCATGATATTTTCTTCAATATTGTTCATTTGATATTTGATTCATTGTACTTCCTCTTTGTGGTATGTGAGATAATTTTACATATGTTATTGAGCTAGCCTTGTTTTCCATAGAGGCATTTCAGCTTACTATCTAGGTATGTTCCTTCTCATATACTTTTTTAGAATTCTATTGGAGATTTATCCATGTTTGATGAAATCCTTGGGTGCTTAGATGTATGTTAGATTTGCTTAGATAAAATGGATGTTGTGTACTATATTTATGTACTAACTTTAATATCTTATGATAGCACTTGAGAGGCAGTCCAAGTACGCATTCTAACCCTCTTTTACAATTGTGATTTGATTTCCTTTTTAGCATTCTAGTTTTGAAATCACCTTAGCCTACCTAGGTACCTTCAATCAATTTATTAATTACCACTTTTCCCTTGACTTAGTTATTAGAAACCTCTTTAGGGCTTAGAGGGGTGCTACCTCTTAGAGGTACCTTCCCAATAGGTAACCTGATCCCTGGACCAAGACTTGGGTTTTTCAAGACTTGCTTTTCCAAAACCATGGAGTCACTTCTTTAGTGTTTTCTTTTTTGTTTTATCTTCCTTTTTTTTAAAAAAATAAAATAAGTGGCAACTCCAACTTTTCTAAAACTAATTTTTCACCAATAAAAATGAGTCTCGTCATTGAGTGGGGACACACATGAAAAATATGGGTCCACACCACCAAGGGATGATAATGATGTGGATCCTCACCTGATCCACCGACTGGCATGAGTCACTATTTTAAAGGTAAAAGGGAAAGCTGGTTTTCGAGTTTTGAAAAATTTGTCCCAGTGAGGAACGGTTTTGTTTGGAGTCACCACTTACTTTTTATTTTTATTTTTAAATGGGAAAAACTTAAGTAAGAACAAAAACCTCAGCATGACTCCAGTCAGGAAAAAACGGTCTGCGAAAACTAGATTCTAGGTCCGAGGATCAAGTTACCTATCGAGAAGGTACCTCACGCAAGGTAGCACCCTTCTAGGCATGAAACTCGGTCACTACTAATGAATTGGGTATATGGGAGCATATGGGTCAAAGATCAAACAAACCTTGGGTTAAACAAATGACATGAATCACATAGACCCGCCTAGTATTTAGCATGCACATACACCCAACAAGTCAAAATTAAAGTGCATACCTGAGGTCCCTAGCCAAGCGTTGCATAAGAGGTTAGTCAATAAGCTCAAATGCACAACAAATATACATAGCATTCATGCACCAAGCATTCAAGTGAATTTCATTATCCAAAGTCGAAGTGCATACCTGTGGTCCTTAGCCATGCGCTACAAGGAAAATGTGAGGCAAGTAATACAAGCATACAACATGCACTCTCGATCAAACATTAAATCTCATGCCCACAAGGGAGGAAAGTAGGTCGAAATGAAATAAATGGTTTGCTTTCTTTTACACACATCTCTCTAAATTCCATGAAACCAAACCATGCTCGCTTAACCCACATTCTTCCCATCCATGAATTGGGCTCACATGACATCTAACCAACCTGAACTCTGACCTTAAAGGTGCCCCACAAGTGCCTTGGAGCCTAAGGGCTCAAGCCACAACAAAAATGGGAGTCAAAGCATGCTAAAACTGGGGCTGCCCAACATAACCTGTTGAACCAGTTCCCAACTAGTTCAACCGATTGAGAAAAATTCTAAAAATTTAAAATAAGATTCCTAAAAGAATAATAAATTCAACAAAAAAAATGGCGCTCCATTCCAAGCCCGGATGAGAGAGAAACTGCCAAAACAATGCAACATGTTTATTAAACGAGGCTGCCTAGCAGGACCTGTTGAACCGGTTCCCAGATGGTTTAACCGATTGATAAAAATTCTGAAAATTTAAAAGAATATTCCTCAAAGAATAATGAATCCAACAAAAAAAAATGGTGCTCAATTCCGAGCCCGGATGAGGGAGAAACAGCCAAAACAATGCAATGTGTTATTAAACGGGGCTACCTAGCGGGACCTGTTGAACCGGTTCCCAGCTAGTCCAATCGATTGAGAAAAATTCTAAAACTTTAACAGTACACTCCTCAAAGAACAAGGAATCCAAAAAAAAAAATGGCTCTCAATTCCGAGCCCGGATGAGGGAGAACCGGCCAAAACAATGCAATGTGTTCCTTGTAAAAGGCCAAGCCCGAGCCACCCAACCTTATTAAAACTAAGGCCACAAGAATCCTTCCCTTAACAATCAGGAGGCCACAATGACCTTCAACCAAAGCCAAAACTAATGAAGGCAGTGAACCTATTACTCACACATCAAAAGTAGGTCACTCCCCCACATTCCTGATCAGAACCAACCCAAAATGAGACATCCATAGCAAACATAAAAAAAATGAAACCATGCGACAGTTACATATCAACGGAACTATGAACTGGGAAATAGATCAAAATGATGCAAAGAGGAACAATACTAAATCATCAAACACTCCTTATTTGAAACAACCATAGAAGTTTCTGCAGTATCTTAAATAGAGAAGTAAATCTAAAAGGAAAGGAATCGGTGCTTACTAGATTGTTCTCCTCTCACCAAACTTGGACAGAGTTTTTCCCCCTAGAAAGAATGCAAAGGAAAAAGGTCTTTCTCTCTTTCCATTCTGGCTTTTTATACCAAAACCCATGCTTCTCCCACTTCCCTCTTCATTTTTCCCTCCTTCAGCTCTGGAAAATGCCCTCATGAACCTCGAAAACCAGCCTCATAAATACTCCTCACAGTCACAAGGTGAGCTTCTCTCTCCACATTTACTCCCTTGCTTCACCACCAAGAATCCATATAGATTCGTGGTGGGCTATAAGGAACCTGAACCAAGTCCAAAAATGGATCCAAAATATTGCCCAAGACCGATCTGGAGCTTATGGGCCCGAGCCATGTAGGATTTGGGCTCTAAAATCACCAAAATCAGTGCTCTATACAAGCTGGCCCAATGAACCGGTTGAACCGGTTGCCAACCGGTTGATCCGATTAAGAAAAAAATTGAAATTTTGATAGAATATTCCTTAAAGAACAAGGAGTCCATAAAAAAAATGGTGCATGATTCCAAGTTCGGATGAGGGAGATATGATCAAAACAAGCCCAAGTGCTCCATATTTGAACCTACTCCTATGAACTCGAGCTGAACTGAAATTTTGGAGACTGGTCGAGCCAATTGAGCAAAAAATTTGAAATTTTGATAGAATATTCCTTGAATAACAAGGAGTCCATTAAAAAAACGGTGCATGATTTTGAGTTCGGATGAGGGAGATATGATCAAAGCAAGCCCAAGTGTTCCGTATTCGAACCTGATCCTATGAACTTGGGCTGAACTGAAACTTTGGGGACCTCACTTCCTTTAGCATGATGTGAACAACTAGGGAATTGGCCATGACGGCATCCAAAATGAACTACACACTCGCACTACATTGGACCGCGGATGAGCCTACACAAGGCTCGAAAACCGATCAAGCCCAAAAGGGTGGCCATGGAGGTGCCATACGAAAAATAAATAAATAAATAAAATAAAAATTGGGTGCATGTGACACCCTTAAGATAAATGCAAGTGTCGAAGGACAAAATTGAGGGTATACAAATATGCCCCTCTTCAGTAGAGTGAATGAACGAGTGAAACGCGAGTGCGAAGTGCAAGAAATGAATGATTGAAATAAACTCTAGTGAAGAATTTAAATGACCAACGATTTTGTCCCCACAAAACAATAAAGAAGGCTAAGGGAAATGACTCATGCTAACCGAATGGACTGGGAGATCCAGACACAATGTCGGAGAAAGCTAAGGGAATCTGGACACGATGCCAGAGAAGACTAAAGAAAACCGGACGCGATGCTAGAAAAGATCAAGAGATCAGGATATGATGTCGGAGTAGACTAAAGGAAAAAGGATCAAGTCCAGGGGGGTACCGGAGAACCCAAGGAAATCCGGGCACGATGCCGGAGAAGAGATCGTATCCCGGTGAGTATCAGAGAATCCAAGACAGAAATGATCGTATCCGAGCTAGTACCGAAGAAGAGATCTTATCCGGGCGAGTACAGGAGAAAGAGGTAGAATCCGGGTAAGTATCAGAAAAAGGGTAGATTCTGGGCGAGTACCAGAGAGAGGTCCGGGCGAGTACCGGAAAAGGGGTAGAATCCGGGTGAGTATCGGAGAAGGGATCATATCCGGGCGAGTACCGGGAAATGGGTAAAATCCAGGTGAGTACTGGAGAAAGGTCCAGGTGAGTACCGGGAAAAGGGTAGAATCCGGGCAAGTCCGAAAAAGGCTCCAGGCGAGTACCGAAGAAGGGTCTGGGTGAGTACTGGGAAAGGTAGAATCCGGGCAAGTACCGGAGAAGGGTCTAGGGGAGTACCAGAAAGGGGTTAGGGCAAGTACCGAAAAACCCAAAAAGACTAGCCAAGCACAATAACATAAAGAAAGAGGGTGCATGCCCCAATACGAACATGAGAAGGCCACTACATGATTCGAATAAGCAAGAAATCAAACATCTCAATCATGAAAGATGAAGGGGTATGATTCAGTGTGACATCTAGAAAATTCCAATAAATGACAAGCGAGAAAACAAGAACACCACTAACAAGATGGAAAGAAATGAGGTATGCCCCTGTAGGACAACTCAGAAATGTGATTAGAAGTGAAAAGAAAGGGTTATGCCCCAGTCTAAGATATCCATACCACGTCAGAGTCCCATAACCGTACATATGGTCAAAGTCAAAGAGTTGAAAACATCACAAACATTCATTTCTATAACAACATCAACTTTATTCCGCAACATCCAATATCCACAAAAAAAACTGATATGGGGTATGCCCCAGTGTGTACATCTGATATGCAAGTGCCTCGGTAAAAAACAACTCTGAAATATATCATTGAAGACCCAATTGTCTGGATAAGAAAACATGACAAAGTATGGGGTATGCCCCAGTGTGCACACCCACTGGGTCGATGAATATGCATGAATCTGAGCCCGAACCATCTCTTAGAAGCAAGCTGCTATATGAAGAAACCAAGCTGAATGTGGGGGCCTACTTAAACACTGATGCCAAGTGTCACCTGGTGAAATGGGCTACTTGCGTCCCAGTGTAAGAACTGATGCCATCATGCAAGGATAGGGGTATGCCCTAGTATGAATATAACAAACCAGAAAGCGGAGGGAGTCTTGGACAATCTCGACTCTCTGCATCATCTGTCTCTGATCGTAGACCAAAAGTGAATAGACAAAACGGAAAAGCAGTATGCGATCTTCAATATCCCTTAAGAAATGGAGCCCTGTCGGCATCCTATACTTCAATCAATAGACGGAGCTTGTCCGAATGAAATGCATCGAAGCAAACATGAGATCTCATAGCCTCAGGGTGGTCTTACGACTTGGACTGTAATGAAGGCTAAGGGTAAAAGGTGAATGAAACGACGGGAAACAAAGACCCAAATACCTAATAGATAATGCCAAGCCTCTGTGTGCGCAATGTCAAATATCGGAGGACCATGTGAGTAAGGTAACTTAACCCTACATCCAAATGAACAATGTCCAGCGACAAGTGATATGCACCAAAGAACATGTCCTTCATGAAGCGAGATGACGATCGACGAGGGTAAAAGAAGATGAAAAGTGATAAGACGAATGATGAATGGGTGTAGAAGAAAATGAAGAAACAAGTTGGGATAAAAGTGTAGCAATGTGTGATAATGACGAACAACTCATCCCATGAACAAAAAATCAAAGCAAGTCACTGTATGACAGGAGTAATGATATAGATAATGATCTAAGGAACTTAGTGCAAAGGAAACCCAAACCTCACTCCCAATATGTCTCCCAGATCCATGGAAAAAAGGATCGTACAGTACTCTCACCGACTCTTAGAAGAAGAATAAGTCTCTCAAACCCAAAAATGACCTCTGATGATCAAGTTGTGATACTGTCGGCAAACCATGCAAAACCCAAATATTAATGACACGAACATCGAACAAGCACAAGTTTTTTTTTTTTTTTTCGAAACAACCTACAAAGTAAGCCAACAACCATACCAGCATGATCTAACAAATGTACCTCAAATCCCAAACCCAAATGGTCCCCTCAAACTAAAACTTCTAGATCAAAACCTAAGGGTGGAACGAAGGGTGTGACAAGCCTAACCTGTAGCTTTGGGACGAGACCGCGTCATCATCACACAAGGGAAGATAGAAGCGAAAATAATCGAAATGATAGAAACAAAACTCAAAGACAGACAAAGTGAAGATGCACAATGTAGGAAAGAAGAAATCATGAATGACCCAAAAATGAAACAAATGAACAATAACACAATGGACTCACAATACTCACCAATCTAGACAATAAATGAAAAGCACACAAGAGGAGGCCCCCAACCTAGGTGAGAAAAAGGTATGCAAGGCTAAGCGAACGAATAGGTCATAATGAATCGTGTGAGGCTCAATGAGCTAGCAATGGGATATATCAATGTGTGGGTATGCAACAGGGAATATGGCTTCTCAAAACGACGGCCACCCATCCTCTTACCATGATCTCACGTGTAAAACTTCTTTAGCTGATCAACATTGACTGGCTCCACAAACTGATTTTCGTCCAGATCTGTCAACCAGGCAACTCTCTCTCGAGTCAAATCTCAAATAACATACGGCTTGCTCCAGCTCGATCTAAACTTGCCTTTAGAGTCGCTGATCAATCACCTAAGGACCTTCAAAACTAGGTCACCTTTTTGGAATTTCTTAGGCTTAACCCTCTTCGTGAATGCACGGGTCATATTCCTTCTGATAAGCCTTAACATGATCTGCTGCCCTCAATCTCCTCTCATCTAGAAGACTAAGCTGATCATAACGAGACTGAGCCCACTCGGTCTCAGATATCTGCTGCTCTAATGCTACTCTCAAAGATCCCATCTCAATCTCAACAAGTAGCACTGCTTCCATACCATACACCAAGGAGTAAGGCATAGCTCCGGTAGAGGTACGAAAAGAAGTGTGATAAGCCCATAGTGCTAAAGTTAACTAAAAACATAGAAACCATTAATGGGTCACACTTTCTCTTCATTAAAAGTTGAAACAACAAAACTTCCAATTTTTGCATTTGGAAACTTACCCGACTTTCTTCACTCCAAGAGACAAAAAGCCTAGCCACTCATCCTCTGAAGAAACATCCTTAGAGTTTGATTTGCTAGAAATAAAAATAACGAGAAAAAAAATATGAAGGAAAAACAAAGCAAGTGCTCTGTAAAATATATTTCTTACTTATGATCCTCCTCTCGTTGGATTACATATGTCGGATCTATGATGCCTTTCTTTACATCGGTTCAGAGATACATATAAAAGATATTTTCTAAGAAATGTCCCAATAATATCTTTAGCTTATTACAAGGAGAAAATAGAAATTTACACAAAATATCTTGAGAAAAAAATCTAACTGAGTTGGTTGCAAATATCTGAGTTTACACAGGTGGATTTTGCAAGTTGAAACATGACTTGTGAAATTTCGCACGTTTGAATTGTCCATTTTGAAAGTTTGAACATTGATTTTGCAAGTTGAATTTGTGATTTCGCAACTTGGAGGTGATTTCGCAACTTGGAGATGATTTGCAACTTGATTCGTAGCTTGGAGGTGATTTCGCAACGTGGTTCGCAACTACGAAGATGGAGTTTCAACTTGCGAAGTGGCACACATATGCTTGCAGGTGGTTTCACAATGAAAGGTTGATTTCGCAGCTGATTTCCCAGTTGCGAAATTTTCGCACAGCTTGATGCAGTTGTCTTCAAACGACCATAACTTCTTCATTTCAACTCCAATTCATGCACGGGTTGAAGCGTTAGACTCCTGACTTCATGAGCTTCGAAAAAACATATAATATACATCAAATGGACTCCATAAAGTACTCGAAATGTGTCCAACAGTTGCTATCCTCTTGAATTCTTCATGTTAGATTTCTCTCTTTGCTTTCCCTCCTTGCATTCATGATTTGCTTTTGGCAAAGGACTACAAAGCTCTAAAGCTTGGATTCTTCTTGTAAATGAGCTTCCATTTGATTTGCCATGGATTATATAGAACTCTCCCTCATCTTAGATTGCTTTGGTGATCAAAAAGCTATTAAAAACACCAAAACTTAACACAATTTGATTAGAAATGATTGCAAGGGTCCTTAACATGTCAATTGAGTTAAAAGGTAATAACTACTACTCAAAAGTGTTTAAAAGAGTTAATTACAAGCTATGAAATAGCACTTTTTGAGTAGTAATCACTCCCCCCAACCGACATATTGCTAGTCCCTTAGCAATGAAGGAGAGAAAAAGAAAAATAAAAAGTACTATAATTTACAACATCATGTTGATCAAAAAAAAAATTTCAAGTGGCATGATGATCTAACTCTCACATGGAACATTAAAGGAATAAAACTCAAACTTCAACAAGAGTTATCAAATAACTTGTCTAATCACAATTCATAAAGAGAAGGCATTATGCAAATTTAAGCTTTAAAAGAGTTTCCACTCCCAAAGGGTCAAACCTTACTCTTCCACAAAAATCTAAGTGTTATTTATTAGCTTCCGAATATAGTATGTTGAACTAATCTCTCCCCCCAACCTAGGTCTTTTTCAAAGCTTAGCAAACTAATCAACCTCCAATAGGCTAAGAACGCACCTCTTTTATTTCACACTTTTTTTCTTGTAGGAGTACAAAGCTTAAAGGTATTATTTTCTAAATTGTCCATGTAACAGGGGTCCATCGATGACTCCCAACCAATCAAGGCTTAGGGCATCAAGCTTTAAGGATCTTTCAACCACTAACTCCTTGGATTTTACCCTGGACTTTTGAGAATGAATTTTAATACCCAAGCACCTACAGTATGCTAAACTCCACCTATTCACCCTTGTAACGAGCATTGAGGTCGGTGACTCCCAACCAATGAAGGCTTAGGGCACCAGGTTTTAAAGATTTTCACCATATACCCCTTAGACCTTGCTCGGGTTTCAAGGCAAGTAAAACATTTTTTTCTTTTTTTCTTTTTTTCCAAAGGCTCATTGGCCTTTTATAAGGTGTCCCAACACTATTAAAATAAGGTCAAAGATACCAAGTCTAAATTTTCCTAAGTTCAGGGGGTGAAATAGTTTTTCATCTTACAATCGGAACCTATTGTGCACAGTGTGTGAATAGCTTAAAGTGGAAGACATAAGGTTGAATTCAATAGAAGTTTCAACAATTCATCAACTTTAGTAAGCATAATACAAGTTCTAAGTCAAGTAAAAAGACAAAAATTCAATTTATCCCATTTCATTTTGAGAATTTTTCCTTAATAACCATGGAGAGTAGAATAAAAAACTTTTAAAAAAAAATTTAAATTAAGCAAAAAGCAACTAAATTATCAAAATAACTTAGCATTAATAACAAAACTTCCTTCCTCAACTCTCCCTCCAACCAAGCTGAACATTGTCCTCAATGTGACAAAAGCGATTGAAAAATAGGGAGGAAGTGGTACCTCTTGAGTGACATGGAGTCTGAGTCATATAGGAGAAACCATATGTTTAAAAAAAAAACAAAAGAGTTAGTGAGTAGAGGAAATAGAAAAATGCCAAGCTTAAACAAAAATGATGTCTATATATGATGTATCATTAGTAATACATCCAATCCCAGAATATAAAACATCAAAACATGGAATTATTTATTCTAATATAATATGTAAAGACAAAAAGTAAAGAGATGATCAAGTAATGGTAGGGTCCTATGGAGCTGATGCATCTGTGGTGGCCTCCTGAGTGGGTTGGATCAGGACTTTGACCTCTGTTCTAGTAGTCTCCTTAGATGAAATAGTCTCCTCAGCTGGAGTTATGGGTTGTGATGGTTTAAGGAGGTCAGAAATGAGTGAGAGGCTTCGTATGTGTGATCTTAGGGTGCGCGGGTCTTGCATCTTCAGATGCATGGTCGCGTGGCTCTATTGGCATTTTCGCAACTTCCCTTGGCTTCGTAAGGTATTTTCGCAAACCTCCCCCATTTCGCAACTCAATTTCGTAGCCTAGAGGTCATTTCGCAGCTTGGAGGTGATTTCGCAGCCATTTCAAAGCCCAAAGGTGATTTCGCAGCCAAAGGCCATTTTTGCAGCTAAGGGGCATTTTTGCAGCCCATTTCGCAGCCCAAAGATGATTTCGCAGCCAAAGGCCATTTTCGCAGCCAATGGGCATTTTCACAGCTTGGAGGCCATTTCGCAGCTTGGAGATGATTTTGTAGCCATTTCGAAGCCCAAAGGTGATTTCGCAGCCAATGGGCAATTTCACAGACCATTTCGCAGCTGCGAAATGGGAGTGTGGGGCTGTGAAATGGCACTCATGTGCCAAGGGAGTGGTTTCGCAGTGGGTGGTCTTGGGGTTGCGAAATGGTTTTGCAAAGGGGGACCTGTTTCACAGCGAGACCTCAATTTCGTAGAGGGGGGCTTTTGGTTGCGAAATGGTTTCGCAGAGGAAGCCTCATTTCGCAGAGGGGCTGTTTTGGCTATGAAATTTTCACAGAAGAATGAATTCCTCTGTTTTTGTGCTTCTTTGGTTCCCTATGGCTTCCCTCCACTTCTTTTGAAATTCCTCCTGATTTTGATCATTCAAAAAGTCTAAGTTATATCAAAACAAAATAAAATTAAAGCATTGGAATCAAAATTAAAACAAGTAATAAAATAAAACAAAAAGATATGGACTAGATAGTCTTTAGAAAGACTAAGTCCATCTAAAAAAATTGATCCTGATTTAGCTTGCCCGGATCCCATATGAAGTTTGCATCTCTCACTTGAGACTAGCTCTATATGATTTTACCATACAAAGCTTGGGGAATTTGCAGACATGTGTTTCTTCATCATTTCTTCCTTGATGACTATCCTCTGTGGTTCTTCATCTATATTAAGATCATAGTCATCTTTCTCTGTACTTTTCCCCTTTTTTTTTCCTTTGATTTCCTCTCTTTTCTTTCTCTGCTTCACTCTCTACCTTATGCTCTAGCTTGGATGTGGCAGATCAACCTCTTTACCACTCCTCAAAGTGATAACCACTTTAACTTCCTTCACCATTGAAGGTTCTCTCTTTTGAGCCTCCACTTCATGGATACCCTTGGAATTTTGATAAGGTTGAGAAGGATAGTTTCCTTTCTCTTGCACTTTGTTGAGGTTGGCAAACCTTGAGATTGAATATTAGAGATTATCTATCTTCTGAGATAGATCATTTTACACTCCATCCATCTTTTTGTTCAATGAACTCTCTACACTGTCAATTCTTTGACTGAGTTGAGCATTGATGGATTTCTGAGTTCCAACAAAATCTCCTATGACCTCGCTAAGATTCACCATAGCTTGTTCAAGGTTCAAGGCTTGTGGAAGTGCTTGAGCAGGTTGCTGGTACTGAGGTGGCTGTGGTTTCCAAGAGAAATTTGGATGGTTTCTCCAATTGGAATTGTAGGTGTTGCAATCACCAAACATTTCTCTCATCACTGGAATGGTAGGACACTTTTCCACCAAGTGCTCATAAGATAGACAAATGGCACAAGGCATAGCTTGCAATGGTGTTTGAGAGATGGCTTGCACTTCTTGCATCTTCTTCATTTCTAGCTCTTCCAATCTCCTTGCCATAGCTGCAATCTTTGCCTTCATGTCTATGCCGTCATTCAAAATATACATCTCACCCTTAGCATTGAAGATCACAAGTACTTTAGAAAGGTGATATCACTGTAAAGTGGCACCATCCCCGGCAACGGCGCCATTTGATTCGTGCCCAGCTGGTGTACCTTGATTTTGGTCCTCAGACGGGAGTAATCAACAAAATTTATAACCTATTACACCATGTACTAGGATAGCCTCAGCTAGCATAGCATAGTGGCTCTAGGATCGTTCATTGGGATGGGTTTTCACTTCACAATTGATATTAATTCAAAGTTGAATTGGTGCTTTTTCATTTCAAGGTTAGCTTTAAAAGAAAACATAAAGATGTTTGAAAAGGTTGGTTTTAAGCTAACCAAAAATAGTAACTGATTTTAATTACAAAGAAAAGTGTTTCTTGGAGTTTTAAATCACTAGGCTCAGGTTCCTTATACAAAAAGGGAGTTCGGGTCACTTGAATCTTTTCCTCACATTGGGGATTTAACATATAGTTATTTCCCGAACCGGTGTGGTACAGATGCTTCCCTTTTATGGATTCAAACACTAAATCCCTCTCACTGATTCATCTTGCAATGGCTCATACCTCTCACCTAGCATTTTCCATTCAAGGTGATCCTTAACCTTGGATTACCGGTCAAAACGTCACAAGAGATAACTAGTGGATGTCTCCTTGGAGTCCAAAAGCTTACCAAGTGTTGGCTATTCTAGAAAATCCTACCTTTAAACCACCTCCCAAATGCTCGCAAGAGATAAACTAGTGTATCTCAATGGACAGAGACCACTTGCCTTACCAAGTATTGGCCCAGGTGATTTTAAGGCGTTTTAAGTTAACTAAAAACATATAAACCATTAACGGGTCACATTTTCTCTTCATTAAAAGCTAAAACAACAAAACTTCCAATTTTTGCATTTGGAAACTTACCCGGCTTTCTTCACTGCAAGAGACAAAAAGCCTAGCCACTCATCCTCTGAAGAAACATCCTCAGAGTTTGATTTGCTAGAAATAAAAATAACAAGAAAACAAAAATATGAAGGAAAAATAGAGCAAGTGCTCTGTAAAATATATTTCTTACTTATGATCCTCCTTCGTCGGATTACATATATCGCATCTATGATGCCTTTCTTTACATTGGTTTAAAGATATATATAGAAGATATTTTCTAAGAAATATCCCAATAATATCTTTAGCTTATTACAAGGAGAAAATAGAAATTTACACAAAATATCTTGAGAAAAAAATCTAACTGAGTCGGTTGCAAATATCTGAGTTTACACAGGTGGATTTCGCAAGTTGAAACATGACTTGCGAAAATTTCGCACGTTTGAATTGTCCATTTTGAAAGTTTGAACTTTGATTTTGTAAGTTGAATTTGTAATTTCGCAGCTTGGAGGTGATTTTGCAATGTGGTTCGCAGCTGCGGAGATGGAGTTTCAACTTGTGAAGTGGCACACGTGTGCTTGCAGGTGGTTTCGCAATGAAAGGTTGATTTCGCAGTTGTGAAATTTTCGCACAGCTTGATGCGGTTGTCTTCAAATGGCCATAACTTCTTCATTTCAACTCCAATTCATGTACCGTTCGAAGAGTTGGACTCCTAACTTCCTGAGCTTCGAAATGACATATAGTATGAATGAAATGGACTCTAGAAAGTACTCAAAATATGTCCAACAGTTGCTGTCCTCTTGAATTCTTCATGTTAGATTTCTCTCTTTGCTTTCCCTCCTTGCATTCATGATTTGATTTTGGCAAAGGAATACAAAGCTCCAAAGCTTGGATTCTTCTTGTAAATGAGCTTCCATTTGCTTTGCCATGGATTATACAGAACTCTCCCTCATCTTAGATTTCTTTGGTGATAAAAAAGCTATCAAAAACACCAAAACTTAACATAATTTGATTAGAAACGATTGCAAGGGTCCTTAACATGCCAATTGAGTTAAAAGGTAATAACTACTACTCAAAAGTGTTTAAAAGAGTTAATTACAAGCTACAAAATAGCACTTTTTGAGTAGTAATCAATAAGCTGGTGTGGACCTGGTCTCAATTAGCAATGGTCGCACAGTCACTACCGCAGGGATCTCAATCATAGAAGCCAAGGTGGCTAGCGCATCAGCAAACTGATTTTCTGCCCCGGGCAGATGTATATATCTCAACTCCTCAAACCTATCAACCAAGAAATCCAAATAAGCATGATAGGGTTTCAACTTCTCATCCCGAGTCCTCCAGATACCCTGAGTTTGCTGAATAACCAAGTTGGAATCCCTGTGGATTTCCAATTGTCTAACTCCAAGATCGATCACAGTGTCTAGACCTGTAATGCATGCCTCATACTCAACAACATTATTCGTCAACCAGTGATGATCAAAGAATGCCAACCGGACTGATCTGGGAATATGATCACCCTAAGGTGATATCAATAGGATGCCAATACCAAACCCTAACTTATTGGCGGCACCATCAAAGTACAACCACCATCCTGCAATACTAGTCACTAAGATAAACTGCTCATCAGGGAAATCATCGTCAATCGGTTTGTCATCAGATACTGGCAAAGAAGCCAAATGATTTGCAACAATGCTCCCTTTTACTGATTTCTACATGACATACTGAATATCAAACTCTATCAGTAGCACTAACCATCTCATGAGCCTACCAGTCAAAACAGGCCTATCGAACAGATATCTCAATGGATCTAATCGTGAGACCAATAATATGGAATACTCGGTCACATAGTGTCCCGGCCTTTTAGTGGCCCAAACCAGTGCCAAACAGAGGCGCTCAATCGTAATGTATCTGCGCTCATACTTGAGCATCCTTTTACTCAGATAATAAAGGGCTTGCTCTTTTCCCGAATCATTGAGCTGAGCTAACATGCATCCCACGACAATGTTCGATACTGACAAGTACAGAAGTAGAGGGCGCCCTGGCGTAGGCGGTACTAAAACTAGAAAAGAAAGGAGACACTCCTTAACCTTCTTGAAAGCGCACTGGCAATCATCATCCCAAACTGTAGGTTGGCTCTTCCTTAGAAGATGGAAGATAGGCTCACATATGTTTGTCAATCTGGCAATGAAACGACTGATGTACTGTAATATGCCAAGAAAGCCTCTAATCTCTCTCTCGATCCTCGGAGCAGGCATGTCAAGTATGGCTCTGATCTTCTCCGGATCAACCTCTATACCACACTCACTAACGATATGCCCCAGCAATTTCCCAGAAGTTACCCCAAAGGCGCACTTCTTGGGATTCAATCTTAATCTGAATTGTCTGATCCTCTCAAAGAATCTTTGTAAGGCTGCTAAGTGATCTGCCCTGTCTCGAGACTTCACTATCATGTCATCCACATATACCTCAACATCTCTATGCATCATGTCATGGAATAGTGTAGTAACAGCTCTCTGATAGGTGGCCCCTGCATTCTTCAACCCAAATGGCATAACCCGGTAGCATTAAGTACCCCACTTAGTGATGAAAGAAGTCTTCTCCATATCCTCTAGAGCCATCAAAATCTGATTATACCTAGAAAACCCATCCATGAATGATAACATCGAATGCCCTATAGTACTATCAACCAACATATCAATGTGTGGGAAAGGGAAATCATTCTTAGGACTGGCCTTGTTCAAATCTCGAAAGTCAACACAAACTCTAACTTTGCCATCCTTTTTAGGAACAAGGACAACATTAGCCAGCCACTCAGGATATTCGACCACTGACAGGAAACCAACACTAAGTTGTTTCTGAATCTCTTCTTTAACCTGAAAACTCAATCGAGGGTGCAGTCTTCTCAATTTCTGCTTAATTGGTCTAGCATGTGGTAGAATGGGCAGGTGGTGCTAGACTATAGAGGGGTCGAGGCCTGGCATATCCTCATATGACCATGCAAATACATCCAGGTATGACTTAAGTAGGTCAATTAGTCCGCTCCTCTCGTCAGGAAATAAGGAGGTGCCAATCTTCAGCTCCCTGGGCTGATCAAGGGTCCCGAAATCTACCAACTCAATGCTACAAGAAACGGGTGTTACTTTCCTTTCCTCCGAATCTGAATCAAAATCTGACCGATCACTCAATGGGCCATCTAGGTCTCTCACATCATCAACATCATGTGTATATGTCGTGGGTGTTGGTGGTACAATCAAAGGAAAATGCAGTGACACAGGTGAATACTCGAAAACACTCATATCATTATTATTTCCACCAACCACATCATCAAAGTAGGTGACAAACCCGGACATAGTGTCAAAAGAAAGAGGTGGGTCCACAGTATTGGACGTCCCCTCAATAGTAATAACATCAGGAGTAACAATAGTAACAGAGTCATCATCATCTATCTCAAGCATAAAAGCCCCAAACATATCCAAAGCAGAACGAGGCTCGTGCGGGGCTGCATCCAGAATACGACCAGTGCCAATCATATCCATCTCGTCTGTGCAAGCATCATAAAGAGTCACATCATCAATGTCAATCACAGAAACTCCGAACAAATCGAAATCAGAGTGGGGACCGTGTGGGACTGCATCGAGAATACGACCTACCCCTATCATGTCCATCTCGTCGGTACAAGCATCAGGCAGAGTCACTCCATCAGCATCATTATTAGTATCCATAAGTATATCATAATCGAAAACTGCCTCCGGGAAGCATACGGAGAATATGCTGGCTCAGTCGGGTGATGGGGGTGTAACTATCATAACATCAGGTGTCTCGGGGATCCCAGTACCCAAATGCATCTACCCCAAGGTTCCCTGGAGGTCCTAAACCTCAACAGCCTTTGAAATACAAATGATCCCCTCCATGTGGGGTGCAAGATCTGAACCTCTAACAAAGTAATCAGTCAACTAAAAGGTGTACGAGCGAAGGGGGTAATCAAATGGAACCCCAGACAAGCGGGCTCTTACTCTATCCTTGTGCAGTCGCTCAATGTAATGTGCATCCTCCTCCGTAGAAGTGTAGCCTAACCCATAAGGTATGACATGATCAACTGTGAAAGTAAACTCGCGTGGTCCATGCTGGTGGTGACCCAATCCCAAGCCAGGCAAATAAGACATGCCCCTCATCATGTTAAGCACCAAGGTGCTACTGTACTGGTCGAATGACATAGGCACCATATCTCTGCTGTCATCCTCTAAACTGACCAGTCATCCCCACTGTGACTAATCTGTAATACTGGCTCGAAAGAAGTGACAACATCCCGATTAGACTGTATCATGATAATGCAACCCTCATGTATGAACTTCACATTTTGATGAAGGGAAGATGGTATGGCACCAGCCTTATGAATCCAAGGACAACCAAGAAGCAGGTTAAAGGATGACTGAATCCTCAAAACCTGGAAAAGCACTGAGTATCTGACTGGCCCAATCATAGCATGTGTAGTAATTGTACCCATAATTGTCCTTTGAGTCCCGTCATAAGCTTTGACGGTCTGTGTAGAAGGCCTAAAATCAAATGGAGAAAAGCCAAGGGCAATGGCTGTAGCCAAAGGACAAACATTCAGGGCAGAGCCGTTGTCCAACAAGACTGTCAGCACTCGATGGCCTGAACATGCAACACTGATATATAAAGGGTGAATGTGACTTGATCTCTCCGATGGCAAGTCATCGTCGGAAAACACAATATACGTAGCCCTATCAACTGTCAGAAAGTGAATCAGCCCATCTAGGGTGGTAACAGTATCAACTATAATCTGGCCAAGGGCTTTGACCAATGCATCTCTATGTGTGCTAGATGAGGCCAATAGGCTCCAAATGGATATGCAAGCCTGCGTAGTGCGCAACTAGTGTAAAATCTCGTTGTCCTCTCTCTGAAGCTCTTCTCTAGCAGCTATACCAGCAAATGGCCTATTGATAGGTAGAGGATGTGCTACCCTCCCGCTCTGTGTGACTATATGAACATCTTTATGAGCAGGTCCATACCCCTCCAGGAATAGAATGAAAGGTGTCAAAGGTGGCACATGCTGTAAGTACATTGGTGAAACTGCAGGCTGTCGTGGAATCTCATATGGGGCTAACCTGAATGGCTTAGGGACCTTCTGTCCATGGGTATATCCACTAAAATCTGAGTCCTCGTACAAACTGATTGGCTAAGGAGCCTCTCCATCCTATCCCATCATAAATACATCACCCTCTATGTGCTCAATCAAATGCATTCCCCTTGGGGGTGGTGGTACAACTCTAGTGTCATGAGTAGGTAATGGGTTTGTGGTCACTACGGGTTGTCTCAAATCAACCAAACCCTGATCAATCATGTCTTGTATAGCATGTCTCAATGCTGAGCAATTGTCTGTATCATGGCCCGCTCTCTGGTGGTAAGCACAGTGAAAGTCTATCCTGAATCTTAGTAAGGTAGGCTGTAGTGGTGGTCTGGGCGGTAACGGGGCAATCAATCCCCTCTCAACCAATCTATGAAATGCTCTACTCAATGGCATCCCAAGCTGTGTGAACTATCTAGCTGGCCTTGGCGGAAACGGTGCTCTATACTGATGGAACTCCATGGGTAGCCTCTGGAATGCCTGTGTAACATATATTGGTTGTGGCGATGAATGCAGATAAGCAAGCCCTGCTTGCCTATACTGATCATGTTGTATAATCTTATAAGAGGTATCTGAAAGCTGCCTCTGAGTCTGAGGCCGACGTAGGGACCTATGCCCCATCATACCAATGGTGCTAACATCTGATGGCCTGGGTCCTGACCCCGACTTCTTCTCCTTTGAGTTTGAGGAGGAAGAATCTGCCCATAATCCTATAGATATACCCTCCTCGATGCTATAGAGGGCCTGCACTAAAGAGCCAAAGTCTATCTACAGAAAGCCCATGAGATGTCTAGCGTAGCGGGGCTAAAGACTGCGCATAATCAGACTGATCTGATCACTCTCTGAGGGTCTATCAATAATCTGTGCTATCTTCTCCCTCCAGCGGGAGATAAAGGAGGTAACTGTTTCATCCAACCTCTATTTGAGGGCCTCTAACTCTCTCCGAGATACATCAACTACAGTATTAAAGGAATACTGTCTGAGAAACTCCTGTGCCAAATCAGTCTATGTTCGGCGTCGTGAGGGGTTCAATGAAGCAAACCACCGCTGGGCGGCACCACTCAGGGATAAAAAGAACAACATGATCATCCGTGTCTCGTCTAACCTATGTCCGCGCATAACAGCACTGTACAACTGCAAGTGAATACGAGGGCACGCGATCCCTGTGTATCTCTTAATGTCCGACATGCGAAACTCAACCGACAAAGCTGCAACAGGAAAGTCATCATACCCATCCCACTCATGACTCCATCGGTGACATGCAGTGACCTCATCCTCTGCTCAATCCTCTCAATGTGGGCCTGAGTAGCATCTGCAACTTGTGCAGGGGCACAATAGAATGTGGTGTAGTCTCAGTTTGACCATGTAAGACAAAGGCCCCTGCCTATGGGGCTGACTGAATTGGGGATGGTGGTGGAGGTGGGACTGTGTAGTCCGACTGTATGGTAGGTCCAGATGGTGGTGGTGGTGGGGGTGTGGAACAATCATGTGGGGTGGCCCCTTGAATAGGTACTGGTGGGGCCTGGTGCCCGTCAATCCTTTGACCTAGTCCTAAAATAGCATCTCTGAATGATGTCATGGTATTTGTAATCTCTACCAATTGGTCAACAGTAGCATACTGCAGGTCCATATCTCTTTGAACTAATGTTTATCCTGACTGGCTATATTGGTCTGATCCTCTAACAAGTCTGCCTTCGACCCTGATCCAATCTCGAGAACCCAGGTCGGTCTCAATCAAAAATCCTACAAAAGAAAAGGGGTATCTCAATTCCCGTGACTACCAGTCCTGAAATCAATTATGTAATGTAATCCCATGACTAAATCCTTCGAGGAAATGAATTGTCATGTGATGTTAACAACTAATCTAATACATGGCTCCACAAGTAGGAGCGGGATTCTAACATGGTGATACCTCAGGGGTAATATGGCTCAAAAGCCAACAATGGGAAAAGACAAGTCCTAAAAGCTAAATGACAGTACCCACAAAGGGGATGCACAACCTATGATTCTAACCAACAATCAAAGTGACACTCTGGCCACGTAGGTATCCACGAAATCCAGCTCAGGGCTATACAGGTCTTCATTGTTCAAATATCCATCATCTCCATAGTGCTCCCAAACATCGATATAGCCCTTATGCTAGACCCTATTCCAAACCCCTAGCTTGGTCGAAGGCAAATAGTTGGGAATGACTCCCAAAAAATTCAAGAAACCAATAAGGAATAGTTGACCAAGACTAGTGATTCAGAAATAAGGGGATACAAGCGCGCTCCATGATTACTACTCAAAAAGTGCTATTTTGTAGCTTGTAATTAACTCTTTTAAACACTCTTGAGTAGTAATTATTACCTTTTAACTCAATTGACATGTTAAGGACCCTTGCAATCGTTTCTAATCAAATTGTGTTAAGTTTTGGTGTTTTTGATAGCTTTTAGCTACACCAAAGCAATCCAAGAATGAGGGAGAGCTGTATATAGTTCATGGCAAAGCTTTTGGAAGCTCAAATTCATGAAGAACCAAGCTTTGGAGCTCCATAGCCCTTTTCCAAAGTCGTTCAAAGTATGCAAGGAAAGAACAACGGAGAGAGGAAAAACAGAGTGAAGAAAACAGAGGACAGCAGCTGCAGTCTTCTTTCGCACTTTTGGAGCACTTCTCGAAGTCCATTTTATACATGCCATATACCATTTCAAAGCTCAGGAAGTTAAGAATTCAACACTTCAAACAGTGTATGAATTGGAGCTAAAATGAGGAAGATATGGCCTTTTCAAGACAAATGCATCCAGATGAAGGACAAATTCGCATCTTGCGAATTTGAAACTCCAACGTGCGAAATTAAAGCCTACCTTGCGAAATGGAAATGGAATACAGCCGCACAGTCACAGAGAAGCCCAACTTGTGAAAGTGATTTTGCAACTTGCGAACTTGGAGCTCAACGTGCGAAAATGGATTCCAAGTTGCGAAATCAACTTGTGAGATTTTCGCAAGTCACCATGCAACGTGCGAAATCTACATGCGAACTGGGATATTTGTGCACCGAGTCTTTTAGATCTTTTCTTCAGATATTTTTGTATAAATTTCCATTCTTCTCCTTGTAATCCACCAACCATAAGATTTCTTAGCTAGGTTGGAAAAACTTCTCTATATATATTCCCTTGCATCCATTGTAAAAGATATAGATATATAAGTATGTAGAATCGATCAATATATAGAATACACAGAGCCTTGCTCTGTTTTTCCTTCTCTTTCATTTTCATTTTCTTGCTAGCCAAACATTCTCTAAGATGTTTTCTCAGAGGATGAGTGGCTAGGCTTTTTGTTTATTGGGTGAAGGAAGCTAAGTAAGGTTTCGGCTACATAAGTGTGAGATTTTGTTGTTTCCGTTTTTAATGAAGAGAAAGTGTGATCCGTTTTTGGTTTTTATATTTTTAGTTAACTAGGATTACCATGAATAGCCAATACTTGGTAAGCTTTAGGATTCCATGGATTCTTATTGCTTGCAATCTTGCTCCATGGAGGTCTAATTGTTATCTCTTGTTCGCTTCTGAAGGATGATCCGATGGTAAGGATCACCTTGAATGGCAAATACCAGGTGAGAGGTACAAGCCATTGCAAGGTGTATCAGTGAGAGGGATTTAGCATTGAAACCATTAATGGCAAGCATCTATATCACACCGGTTCGGGAAAAAACTATAGGTTAAATTCCGAATGCGAGGAAAAGATTCAAGTGACCGGAATCTCCCTCTTTGTAGTTGGCACCTGATCCTAGTAACCTGAAATCCCAAGAAACACCTTTCTTTCTAATTTCTTTCTAGTTAATTTTAGTTACTTTATGTTAGGTTAGCTTAATACCATCCGTTTTCATTCAAACTTATGTCTTCTTTTAAAGCTAACAAAGAAAAGAAAAAGCACCAATTTAGTTTTTGAACTAATATCAATTGCGAAGTGAAAACCCATCTCTGTGGACGATCCTATAGCCACTATACTATGCTAACTAAATGCTACCCGGGTATATGGTGAAATAGGTTTATAAATTTTGTTGATTACTCCCTCACTCAAGGAACACCAGCTGGACGTGAATCAGCTGAGTCACCAATTGGGCACGAATCACTCCACCAACATAAACAACAAGCAGTCATGCACAAAGAAAGGGCAATCATGCACCAAGTAGTCATGCACAAAGAGATACCCTACCATACAATCTACACACAAGCTAATCATATAACCCTATCATGAACCGCAAAACCAAGAACCAACAACAACGAATAAGCATACCACAGCCAATCAGGTGAACACACAGGCAACAACTCATCACAAGTGCAAGTCAAATACTAACCAAGTAAGTGATCACCAGTAACCTATAAAGCCTAAGAGTAAATTGGTCAATGAACCATGTTCTCCAATATACCCAACTCAAGTTCAAGTTTGATCCTCTTATGAAGCCAGAGATTCTGGGTTTGATCCCCAGCACAGTCGCCAATTTGTGGATCCTTACCCGATCCACCGACCGGTGCGACTCGTTATTTTAAAGGTAAAAGGGAAAACTGGTTTTTGAGTTTTGAAATATTTGTCCGAATGAGTAACGGTTTTGTTTGGAGTCACCACTTACTTTTTGTTTTTTTTTTTAAATGGGGAAAACTTAAGTAAGAACAAAAACCCCAGCATGACTCCAGTTAGGAAAAAACTGTTTGTAAAAACTAGATTCTAGGTCCGGGGATTAGGTTACCTATCGGGAAGGTACCTCAAGTGAGGTAGCACCCCTCTAGGCCCGGAACTCAGTCTCTACTAATGAACTGGGTATATGGGAGCATATGGGTCAAAGATCAAACAAACCTTGGGCTAAACAAATGACATGAATCACATAGACCCGCCTAGTATTTAGCATGCACATACACTCAACAAGTCAAAATCAGAGTGCATACCTGAGGTCCCCAGCCAAGCGCTACATAAGAGGTCAGTTAATAAGCTCAAATGCACAACAAATATACATAGCAATCATGCACCAAGCATTCATGTGAATTTCATTATCCAAAGCTAAAGTGCATACCTATGGTCCCCAGCCATGCGCTGCAAGGAAAAAGTGAGGCGAGTAATATAAGCATACAACATGCATTCTCGATCAAACATAAAATCTCATACCCATAAGGGAGGGAAGCAGGTCGAAATGAAATAAATGGTTTGCTTTCTTTTACACACATCTCTCTAAATTCCATCAAACCAAACCATGCTCGCTTAACCCACATTCTTCCCATCCATGAATTGGGCTCACATGACATCTAACCAAACTGAACTCTGACCCTAAAGGTGGCCCACAAATGCCTTGGAGCCTAAGGGCTCAAGCCACAACAAAAATGGGAGTCAAAGCATGCTAAAATTGGGGCTGCTCAACAGAACCTATTGAACCGGTTCCCAAGTGGTTCAACTAATTGAGAAAATTCTAAAACTTTAACATCATATTCCTTAAAGAATAAGGAATTAAAAAAAAAAAAAGGTGCTCCATTCCGAGCCTGGATGAGGGAGAAACGACCAAAACAATGCAACGTGTTTATTAAACGGGGTTGCCTAGCGGGACTTGTTGAATTGGTTCCCATCCAGTTCAACTAATTGAGAAAAATTCTTAAACTTTAACAGAAGCTTCCTCAAAGAATAAGGAATCCAAAAAAAAATGGCGCTAGATTCCGAGCCTGGATGAGGGAGAAACGGTCAAAACAATGCAATGTGTTTATTAAACGGGGCTGCCTAGCGAGACCTGTTGAACCGGTTCCCATCTGATTCAATCGATTGAGAAAAATTATGAAACTTTAACAATAGACTCCTCAAAGAATAAAGAATCTAAAAAAAAAAAAACTGCACTCAATTCTGAGCCTGGATGAGAGAGAACCAGCCAAAACAATACAATGTGTTCCTTTAGAAGGCCTAGCCCGAGCCACCCAACCTTATTAAAACTAAGGCCACAAGAATCCTTCCTTTAACAATCAGGAGGCCACAATGACCTTCAACCAAAGCCAAAACCAACGAAGGCAGTGACCCTATTACTCACACATCAAAACTAGGTCACTCCCCCCCATTCCTGATCAGAACCAACCTAAAATGAGACATCCATAGCTAACATAAAAAAAATGAAACCATGCGACAGTTACATATCAACTGAACTATGAATTGGGAAATAGATCATAACGATGCAAAGAGGAACAATACTAAATCATCAAACACTCCTTATTTGAAACAACCATAGAAGTTTTTGCAGTATCTTAAATAGAGAAGTAAATCTAAAAGGAAAGGAATCAGTGCTTACCAGATTGTTCTCCTCTCACCAAACTTGGACAGAGTTTTCCCCCTAGAAAAAATGCAAAGGAAAAAGATCTTTCTCTCTTTCCATTCTGGCTTTTTATACCAGAACCCCTGCTCCTCCCACTTCTCTCTTCATTTTTCCCTCTTTCAGCTCTGGAAAATGCCCCCATCAACCTCAGAATCCAGCCCCATAAACACTCCTCATAGTCACGAGGTGAGCTTTTCTCTCCATATTTACTCCCTTGCTTCACCACCAAGAATCCATATGGATTCGTGGTGGGCTGCAAGGAACCTGAACCAAGGCCTAAAATGGACCCAAAATATTGCCTAAGATCGATCTGGAGCTTATGGGCCCGAGCCAATGAATCGGTTGAACTAGTTTCCAACCGATCGAGCCTGTTGAGAAAAAAATTGAAATTTTGACAGAATATTCCTTAAAGAACAAGGAGTCCATAAAAAAATGGTGCATGATTCCGATTTCGGATGAGGGAGATATGATCGAAACAAGCCCAAGGGCTCCATATTCGAACCTGCTCCTATAAACTCGGGCTGAATTGAAATTTTGGAGACCAGTCCAGCCAGTTGAGAAAAAAATTCAAAATTTTGATAGAATATTCCTTGAAGAACAAGGAGTCCATAAAAAAAATGGTGCACGATTCTGAGTTCGGATGAAGGAGATATGATCGAAACAAACCCAAGTGCTCCGTATTCGAACTTGGGCTGAATTGAAACTTTGGGGACCTCACTTCCTTTAGCATGATGTAAACAATTAGGGAATTGGCCATGACGACATCCAAAATTAACTACACACTCGCGCTACATTGGACCGCAGATGAACCTACACAAGGCACGAAAATTGATCAAGCCCAAAAGGGTGGCCATGGCAGTGCTATACGAAAAAAATAAAATAAAATAAAATGAAATTAAAATTGGGTGCATGTGATACCCTTAAGATAAATTCAAGTTTCGAAGGACAAAATTAAGGGTCTACAAATGAGTCAAGAGAGAAGTATGGGAAGACACCTAGTGTCACATCTGCTAAGAGGACAAAATGAAGGGTCTACAAATATGCCCCTCTTTAGTAAATATCATGAGTGTAAGGAATGCAAGTAAAAATACGAGTAATGAGTGGAATGAAGTAAACTATATCGAAGAACTAAAAAAAGACGAGAAATTTTGTCCAAGCACATGACTTGATAAGTAACGAGATAGATTAGTCATGAGGATGAAATACCTTAAATAAGAGGATATAAGAAACCCAAGCAACGAATAGATAGAAATGATGAATATGATAGAATGCTGAGGACAAAAAATGGAAATTATCATTTCTAAACACATAGGAAGTTATGACTCTGAATGCTAAGAATGAGAAAAGGAATGGTTCTGAAAGCCTAACAGAGAAAGTGGCTCTTAGCGCCTATGAGAGTGATGGCTCTAATCGTTAATGATAGTGATGGATCTGAAATTCTATGACAAAGGTGTTCCTGAACCCCTATGGGAGTAGTGGCTCTAAAAGCCTATGGGAGTGGTGGCACTGAACGCCTATAGAAGTGGTGGCTCTGAACGCCTATGAAAATGGTGGCTTTAAAAGCCTACAAAAATGGTGGCTCTAAAAACCTATACAAATGGTGGCTCTGAACACCTATGCAAATGATAGCTCTAAATGCCTATGGAATGGTGGCTCTGAATGCCTATGAAAATGGTGGATCTAAATGCCTATATAAGTGGTGGCTCTGAACACCGATGAAAATGATGGCTATGAATGCCTACGTAAATGGTGTCTTTGAACGCCTATGAAAATCGTGGCTCTGAACGCCTACAAAAATGGTGGCTTTGAACGCCTATGAAACTGGTGGCTTTGAACGCCTATGGAAGTGGTGGTTCTGAACGCCCATGAAAATGGTGGCTTTGAATGCCTATGAAAATAATGGCTCTAAATGCCTATGGGAGTGGTGGATCTGAACGACTATGGGGGTGGTGGCTTTGAACGCCCATGAAAATGGTGGCTCTTAACACTTATGAGAGTGGTGGCTCTGAAAACCTATGAAAATGATGGCTCTGAACACCTATGAAAATAGTGGCTCTAAACGCCTATGGGAGTGGTGGCTCTAAACGCCTATAAAAATGATGGCTCTGAACGCCTATGCAAATGATGGCTCTGAATGCCTATGGGAGTGGTGGCTCAAAATGACTATGGGAGTGGTGGCTCTGAATGCCTATGCAAATGGTGGCTCTGAAGGCCTATGTGAATGATGGCTCTGAACGCTTATGAGAAAGGTGGCTCTGAACGCCTATGCAAATGGTGGCTTTGAACGCTTCGCTTATGCAAATGGTGGCTCTAACCGCCTATGAAAATGATGGCTATGAACGCTTATGCAAATGGTGGCTCTGAACGCCTATGGAAATGGTAGCTCTGAACGCTTATGAAAATGGTGGCTTTGAATGCCTATGAAAATGATGGCTCTAAACACCTATCCAAATGGTGGCTCTGAACGCCTATGAAAATTATAGCTCTAAACTCCTATCCAAATGGTGGCTCTGAATGCCTTTGGAAATGATGGCTCTGAATGCCTATGCAAATGGTGGCTCTGAACGAGTATGAAAATTATAGCTCTGAAATCCTATCCAAATGGTGGCTCTAAATGCCTTTGAAAATGGTGGCTCTGAACGCCTATGGAAATAGTGACTCTGAACGCTTATGGAAATGGTGGCTCTGAATGCCTATAGAAATGATGGCGCTGAATGTCTATACAAATGATGGCTTTGAACACCTATGGAAATGGTGGCTCTGAATGCTATGAAAATGGTGGCTCTGAATGCCTATAGAAATTATGGATCTAAACGCCTATGCAAATGGTGGCTCTGAACGCCTATGAAAATGGTGGCTCTTAACACCTATAGAAATGGTGGCTCTAAACGCCTATGGAAATGGTGGCTTTGAATGCCTATGGAAATGGTGGCTCTGAACCCCTATGGAAATGGTGGCTCTAGACACCTATGGAAATGGTGGCTCTGAACGCTTATGGAAATTATGGCTCTGAAAGCCTATGCAAATGGTGGCTCTGAACGCTTATGCAAATGGTGGCTTTGAACGCCTATGGAAATGGTGGCTTTGAACGCCCATGGAAATGGTGGCTCTGAACACCTATGCAAATGGTGGCTCTAAACGCTTATGCAAATGATGGCTCTGAATGCCTATGCAAATGGTGGCTCTGAACGCCTATGGAAATGATGGCTCTAAATGCTTATGGAAATGGTGGCTCTGAACGCCTATGGAAATGGTGGCTCTGAATGCCTATGGAAATGGTGGCTCTGAACACCTATGCAAATGGTGGCTTTGACCGCCTATGCAAATGGTGGCTCTAAACGCCTATGGAAATGGTGGTAATGGTGGCTCTAAATGCCTATGCATATGGTGGCTTTAAATGCATATGGAAATGATGGCTTTGAACACCTATGCAAATGGTGCCTCTCACACCTATGAAAATGGTGGCTCTTAACGCCTATGGAAATGGTGGCTCTTAACGCCTATGGAAATGATGGCTCTGAACGCCTATGGAAATGGGGGCTCTAA
The DNA here is from genome assembly GCA_011039315.1 of Vitis labrusca. Classification (NCBI taxonomy): domain Eukaryota; kingdom Viridiplantae; phylum Streptophyta; class Magnoliopsida; order Vitales; family Vitaceae; genus Vitis; species Vitis labrusca. The sequence continues at coordinate 108,352 of JAAKHE010000776.1, read as the reverse complement.
ATGCCTATGGAAATGGTGGCTCTAAACGGCTATGGAAATGGTGGCTCTGAATGCCTATGGAAATGGTGGCTTTGAACACTTATGCAAATGGTTGCTTTGAATGCCTATGCAAATGGTGGCTCTGAACGCTTATGCAAATGGTGGCTTTGAACGCATATGGAAATGGTGGCTTTGAACGCCCATGGAAATGGTGGCTCTAAACGTCTATGTAAATGGTGGCTCTGAACCCTTATGCAAATGATGGCTCTAAATGCCTATGCAAATGGTGGCTCTGAACGCCTATGGAAATGATGGCTCTAAATGCCTATGGAAATGGTGGCTCTGAACGCCTATGGAAATGGTGGCTTTGAACGCCTATGAAAATGGTGGCTCTGAACGCCTATGCAAATGGTGGCTTTGACCGCCTATGCAAATGGTGGCTCTAAATGCCTATGCAGAAGGTGGCTCTAAACACATATGGAAATGATGGCTTTGAACACCTATGCAAATGGTGCCTCTCACACCTATGAAAACGGTGGCTCTGAACGCCTATGGAAATGGTGGCTCTTAACGTTTATGGAAATGATGGCTCTGAACGCCTATGGAAATGGGGGCTCTAAATGCCTATGGAAATGGTGGCTCTAAACGGATATGGAAATGGTGGCTCTGAACGCCTATGGAAATGGTGGATTTGAACACTTATGCAAATGGTGGCTTTGAATGCCTATGCAAATGGTGGCTTTGAATGCCTATGAAAATGATGGCTCTGAACACCCATGCAAGTGGTGGCTCTGAACTTCTATGCAATCGGTGGCTCTGAACGCTTATGGAAATGGTGGCTTTGAATGCCTATGCAAATGGTGGCTTTGAACACTTATAGAAATAATGGGTTTGAACGCCTATACAAATGGTGGCTTTGAATGCCTATGCAAATGGTGGCTTTGAACGTCTATGTAAATGGTGGCTCTGAAAGCCTATGAAAATGATGGCTCTGAATGCCTATGCAGATAGTGGCTCTGAATGCCTATGCAAATGATGGCTCTTAACGCCTATGCAAATGGTGGCTCTTAACGCCTATGCAAATGGTGGCTCTTAACACCGTTGGAAATGATGGCTCTTAACGCCTATGCAAATGGTGGCTATGAATGCCTATACAAATGGTGGCTTTGAACGCCTATGCAAATGATGGCTCTTAACGCCTATGCAAATGGTGGCTCTTAACACCGTTGGAAATGATGGGTCTAAACGCCTATGCAAATGGTGGCTATGAATGCCTATACAAATGGTGGCTTTGAACGCTTATGGAAATTATGGCTCTGAATGCCTATGAAAATGGTAAAGAAAAATTTTATATTCTCTACACTAGGGATATGCCCCAATGTGATGACCTGCAAAAATCGAAACCTAAACTAGGTAATAACAGATTCTAAGCTAAACCATATAATCTTAAAGAAGGGGGTATGCCCTAATATCAAAGGTGCATCAAGCTGCTAGAATGTCGAACAAAACAAGCGGCTGGAAATATCGTAAAGAGAAAGAAACAACACATCATGATAAAGGTCTCAAGAAGTATTAACATAAATCTCTTTATATCTCAAATAAATTCCTTGTCAAATGATCTTAAACATAAGGCTCAACGGATGTACATCATAGTTTGACAAAAGAACGACTATGGCGAAAACAAATGATGAGAATCCTGAAGAGTATGCTCAAATTAGGAGGTGAACTAGCTACAAAAGTAATAATTGGTCATGGATATGCCAATCCCTTGTGTAGAATAAGGAATCATAAATAAAAGGCATAAAACTATACATCTCATCAAGGTGAGAAATATGCCCTAGCATAACAAATGATTCTCACATGAAGTAATCAATATTGATCATCTACCCATGCACTACTATCCCAATTAGATCTCCTCAATGAGAGAGGGATATGCCCTAGTATGGCACCTGATGTGAAAATCTCAGGAGGAATGAACAACATCGATTATCCATTTGTACATCTAACAATCACACAAATCTTAGCATCCCAAGGGAAAGATAACACAACCATATAGTGATGACCCAAAATATTAGGCCAAGGTGTAATAGAGTAGATGCATACCATATGATAAAAAGTCTATCATTACCAATCAAGCATCCCCACAAATCATGGATGTGGGAGTCGTATAAACCAATGACAACTAGAAAAATCCCATGATGAGAGTACCTAGTATAGGCATCTGGTGTGTCAAAGAGACGGAACTGATATCGCCAACTGAATATTATCTCCATACTTAGGTTCTGCCAAACATCATCAAACTAAGTAGAAGAGGAACCAAATGTCACTCGAAGCATCTTCCATAAAGGAAAGCATAAAAACACCCATATTTCAACCAATTACTAAAACTTGCCTAACTTAAGACTGTTGAAGATAACATTTAATCTCATGGGCTCAGGGTGATCTTACAACATGGACCATAATGTAGGCTTGGGGTAATAGGGTGAAAGAAGTGAAGGGAAACTAAGCTCAAGTACCTAATGATCAAACTCAATACCCTCGCGTATAAGATGTAATGTGCAGAATAATCTCATGAGCCAACAAACTCGATAGCAAACAACGGAAGTGTCAATGACGAAATATAAGAGAAAAGAGAAATTGTCAAGTTGTTAGTGTAGTATGTGATGGATATGGAGAGTGTAATAAATCAAAGACGTGTATCGATGTAAGAAATGAATAAATATGGAATGACCAGCATGAAAAGAAATGATGGGAAACAAATGAGAGAAGCAAGAGATGCAAAGAATGATGACCAACTCATATTAGTGCAACTAAGGAAAATCATATCACCAAAAATGGAATGGTAATGAAGATAGTGATCCAGAGACCCTAGTGATGGGCTAATCAATCCTCAGATCTACTGTATATCAACCCTGATCCATGAAGCGAAGGATCTCATAAAACTCTCACCAAACTGTTGTCACTCTAAAAACATAAGTATCACAAGGAGTGGGATGCTCTCACAAGGCTCACATACGAGCTCAATGATAGATAACCCAATGAACAACCCTTAAATATCAATGAATGCTCGGTGGAATACACTGCTATAAACAAACTTATCATTGCGTTTTTTTTTTAGAACACTAGTATCAACAAACCAAAACTCCACTGAGCAAAGAATAGAAATGAATAAACTCTCCTCAATTACCGATGAAAATATGAATCATACATAAACCCCAAAAGTATGTTGACTCCAACCACTGACACGTGCATAAAGCCCCAACCCTGAGGTCACCTCTCAAGCTAAGGTATCCAGATCAAAGTCAACGAGTAGAATGAAGGGCATGACATGACTACCTTGATGCATAAAAAATGTGAAAAGTCATCAATTAAAGGAAATAAAGAGAGTAAACAATAATAAAACATAATTGAAATGGGATAGCAAGAGGATGGTAATAAGAATAATGAAAATAGATCAAAGAGTTCGAAACTCATGAGACTATCCAAGTAAAACATGCACACATAACTAAGAGCCCCTAGCCAAGTGATGAAAGGTAAGTAGAGCTATAAGAAAGAAAGGCTATAATGTACTCATGAGGCTCAAGAAGGTAACAATGGGTTGTATGTGAAATGGGTGCGATAAGATATAAGGCTAACTGAAACGATGGCCACCCGTCCTTCGACCATGATCTTAAACATAATACTTCTTCAGCTTATCCACGTTGGTTGGCTCTAAAAATTGGTTTCCATCTAGGTCAGTCAACCATGCAGCCCCTTCTGGAGCCAGTTCTTGAATAACATAATTCCACTCCAACTAGGTCTAAACTTTTCCCTAGGGCCTCCAACCAGACCTCTAAGAATCCCCAAAACCAAATCTCTTTTCTGTAATGGCCTAGGCTTGACTCATTTCTTGAAAGTGTAGACCCTCTATTTTGTCCTACTAGCACATGTCCTATTATGTGTCCATTTGATACTTTATAATAATTCCCTGATGACCCCTTGGGCACCACCTTAGGCCCATTTTCGCACCCTAGGCCCATTTAAATGCACTTGGCCCATTAGGTACACTCCTAGGTCACTTGACACATTTTGAATCATCCTACATCACTTAGGCACTTTTCTAAACCTTTTAGGTCACTTAGCACATTTTTTATCACTTAAACACCTCCTTAGTTTAATTTCCACCTTATTCACCTTGACACTTTCCACTTGGGTCACTTAGGCACTTTTTCACCTAGGTCACTTAGATGTTTTTTTGGGGCTTCATTCCCTTAGATTGATTTCTTGATTGCTTGATTTTGATTTTTTTATTCCTTGAAATGAATTTTCGATATTTAATTGTGTCAATTTGATATTTTTGGTTTTTTTGTTTTTATTTTTACTTTTTATTTGTGTTTTAGTTTAATATTTAAATTATTGTTTACGTGCATTTGGTATTTATTTATTTTTATTACTTTATCTATTTATTCATCTGCTTATTTATTTTAAGAAAATTGCATGTGATTAGTGATCTTGTCTTATTATTATTATTATTAGTATCAATATTATTATTATTATTATCCTTATTATTATTATTATTTTTATCATTATCATTGTTATTATTATTTATTTATATTATGTTATTATTATTTTATTTTATATTATTTTATTCATTTTTTGAAATGTTAATTTTATTTTATTTACTTCAAAAAAAAAAGAAAAAAAAAAGAGTTGGTGGATTGCTTGGGAAGAAAAGGTTTTTATTTATTTATTTATTTATTTTTGTTTATTTTTTATTTATTTTTAGGGAAAATTGAGAGTGAAAAATGATACTTGGAAACTGGTAGAATGCATGGGAAAGTAGGTTGTTCCTTTTGAAAAAAATAAAAATAAAAATAAAAAAGTGGTAAAAAGGTTTTGGAAAAGAGGGAAAGAGAAGTTCCCGAGGATTCTTCTCTGCATAGGGAAGAGCTAGAGGCGATTTCAAAAAGAGCAGAAAAGGGAAGTCTCGAAGAAAAAAGAAAAAGATCGGCTAAAAAATAAAGGTTCCCAAGGGGTTTTCTCGGCATAAGGAAGAGATGGAGACGGGAACGCATATTCAAAATGGGATTGGGGAGGATGTGAATGGTGGTGAGGTTTTGATGAAGAAAAACCAGCTTTTGGGTGGAAGAACCTGAGGCCCTTGAGGTACTGATGAATGAAGATTCTAGTGAGGTTGTTTGATCTTGTTACTACTTTTGGGTGGTGGTGAAGCTGAAACTTAAATTTATGAGAAGTGGAGGTCAGAGTAGAGAGAGAGAGAGTGAGAAGAAAAAAAAGAGGGTTGTTAGAAAAAAGAAGAAAAACAGAGGTTTTGAGAGAAGGGATTCTTAGAGAGAGCATTTCATAGGGGAAAGGAAGAGATGAAGATGATATAGTGGCTTGGGGTGATTCCTCCGCTCACTACATCATCATCGTTGACGTGAAGTCATAACAACCAGAGGATTTTCCCCCCGACGGAAAAAATCAATAGGCAAACTCCGACTTTGGAAAGCTACTGAGGAAATGATTGGTGTTCCGGTTCCCAGGAAAGCTCGTTCAGCTATCAGGGTCTATGCGCCAGGCCACGGCGCTGCTAACAGATGAAGATGTGGATGAGAATTCGAGTTCTAGTTCTTCTCGTAGGGGTTCGACTTTTCTTAACCTTGTTAGTCTTGGAAATGTCAGTGCTAGTAAATCTGTAGTTTTGAACAGTTTGATTATACATCTTGGTTTGCCTACTAGAGAAAATGGTGCTACTTAGGCTCCAATATGTATTGATTTACAAAATGATGGTTCCCTAAGCAGCAAGTCGATCATCTTACAAATTGACGAAAAATCTTAACAAGTTTTTGCAAGTGCTCTTCGACATTCTCTCTAGAACAGGCTGGGTAAGGGTACCTCAGGCAAGAGCCGAGATGAAATATATTTGAAGCTACATACTAGTATAGTACCTCCTCTAAAATTTGTTGATTTTCCTGGATTGGATCAACAGATTATGGATGAGACATTGGTGAGTGACTATGCTCAGCATAATGATGCCATTTTGTTGGTTATTATACCTACTGCCTAGGCACCTGAAATTGCTTCATCTCGAGTTCTCAAAATTGCCAAGGAATATGATGGAGGTGGTATAGAACATGGACGAAGTTCATATTGTTTTGGGCAGTGTACTCTTCATTTTTCACACCCATGGAATTTGGATTCTTATGGCTTTTCTTATAGACATTATGATCCAATTCTTCCTCGCCTATAGAGATACCCATGCTTACTACATGGTCTACAAGTGCACATCTATTGCACTTAGGTATTTGAAATCTAGTTTTGTCATTGATTTAATTTGCTTTTTGCCTTAGGATATTATTTACAAGGCTTGTGAGAGAAAGGAAAAAGTGTGGTACCTCTTATGGATTAGGTTGATTAGGGTGTAGAAAGTCATAGATTTTTTCCAAAAGATGGAAAAAGACACATGGATCAATTATATGCTTACTAGGATTGTGAAACTATTGTTGTTGAACTCTATTGCACGCATACAACAGCTTGTGTCTTTTACTATTTGGTTACAACACTTCCCCAATCTGAAGAGGGGTACACATGGATTAGAAATTCAAAGTACTGGGAGGATTTTTCAGAAAAGAGATCGCACATAGAGGGTAGTCCTCTCTCCATTTTTTAGAACGACGATCAGAATTTATGGAGTGGTGGATGTTCATAATTTTTTTTACGAGACAACAATAAAAAATTTTTGGAGAGGAAGATGCAGCAAAAGAGCCATCATCCTAGCGCGCACCACCGGAATTGTAGAACCAACACACCATCGACAACCTCTCTCCATCTTCATGCGCTGGTTGATCATTTGGTCATTGGGACACAATCTCTACGAGAAAACCAACAGAACCAGTTGTCATCTTCACAAAAGAGAAGGCTGCCACGTTGAGGGGGCTGCCCCTTTGAAACCATTGTTGGCATCTCTCCATCACAAAGGAGCTTCGAGGTGCACCGCTTCATGGGAACACACATAGGTGAGTTTTTTTTTAATATAATATAGAGTCATGAATGTTTGGATGCTAATGGCCGACCATAAGATGTTTCAAGTATTTTAGTGGTTTGTTTCATTGAATTAAGAATTAAAGTGAATGTGGTGGGTCATGGTATTATTGGTTTACATTGTTAAAATAAATTTCAAAGTGAGATTGATGTATATACATATGGCTGACCATGAGATGTTTCAAGTATGTTAGTGGTTTGTTTCATTGAATTAAAAATTAAAGTGAATGTGGTGGATCATGGTGTTATTGGTTTACATTGTTATAAATTTAAAATGAAAGAAATGAAAACTAATATCCATGTAGCTTTATAATATTCATGAAATTTTGTTTGTTTGTTTATTTAATTTTTCTTCATTTTCATAAAATCATTTGTTGTTAATTTTAAATATCTATGTTAATTTATATTGCTCCTTACATTTTTATTTTTATTTTTGGTTGATCCATGTTAATTTGCATTGTCATTAAAATTATTAATTGTTATTTTGGTTGATCCATGTTAATTCTTTGTGGTCCTTTGAATTTTCAGTTTTTAATTTGATGGCCTATGATAATTTGTATATACCCGGGAGTTTTTAATTGTTGATTTTAATAACTCATGTTTGTATATATTGCTTCTTGAATTTTTAGTTTTTGGTTTGGGTTGATCCATGTTGATATATATTGCTCTTTGAATTATTAATTGATATTTCGGTTGATCTATTGTTGTTCAATAGTTTTCTTTAAATCTTAAGGTTTTAGTTTTTATTTAACTCTTATTAGTTTGGGATTTAAATATCCTTAGATGTTAGTTTTTATTATTTTCCAATTATTCATTCATATTGAACCTAAATTAGTTCATGTTTTTATTATCTTTAGCATTGGTTTGGTTGTTCCTCAATAATTTAGGTTTTTAATATCCCTAGTTGTCGCTTTATTTTAATGTTTCATGTTAGAATACATTCTTAATATCCCTAGTTCTCCTTAATTAATTTTCTCATGTTCTGATATTCCAGTTGTTAGTTTTCAATATTTCATGTGTAAATAGTATTAAAGTATGTAAGGTTGAGATTGTTTTATTATTATTATTATTATTATTATTATTATTATTATTGTTATTGTTATTATTATTATGTTATAAGATATTCCATCCCAAGCCCACACTTTGCATGGCCACCTTTGGCAAGCAAGTCCCACCTACTACATAACATCCTCTTTTTTTAATTTTTTTAATTTTTTATTTTTTATCCTCATACGTCAAAATATAATTTTCAAAACTCTGATATTCACGTTTTAATTTTCAAAAATAATTTTCCAAAATTCCAATTTTCCAAAAATTTCATTCTTGAAATAATTTTCCAAAATTCCATTTTTCAAATTTAATTTTTTGAAATTCCATTTTCGAAATTCCAATGTTCAAAATTTTCATTTTTTCAAAATTTAATTTTTTGAAATTCTATTCTCGAAATTCCAATTTTTTTTTAATTTAATTTTCCGAAATTTTCAATTGTTTAAATTTAATTTTCTAAAATTCCATTCTACTCGGGTCATGAGCATAGGGTTCTAGATGCTATGAACAACTCCAACCTATGGTTAACAAGAACAACTTCGAGTCTTGAGCTTAGGGCTCTTGATGCTATGAAAAACTAAGGGCTATGGATGACATAATCAACTCTAAGTTGTGAGCTCAGGGCTCTAGATGCTATAAACAACTCTGGGTTGTGGATGATATGATCAACTATAGGTCATGAGCTAAAGGCCCTAGTAACTATAAAAAACTTAGGGTTATCGATGACACGAAAGACTCCAGGTCATGAGCTTAGCGCTCTAGAAGCTATGAACATCTCTGTGGATGATATGAGCTACTTTGGGTCATGAGCTTAGGGTTGTAGATGTTATGAACAACTCTTATCTGTGTTTGACATGAATGACTTCAAGTTGTGAGCTAAGAGCTCTTGAAAATATAAACAGGTAAGGGTTGTCAATGACAATAGAAATTCTAGGTCATGAGCTCAGGGTCTAGATGTTATGAACAACTTAGGGCTGTGGATGACATGAGCAACTTTAGGTCTTAAGCTCAGGGTTCTAAATGCTATGAACAAATCAATGTTGTGGATTACATAAGCTACTCTAGGTCGTGAGCTCAAGGCTTTAAATGTTGTGAACAACTTAGGGCTATGGATGACATGATCAACTCTGTGTCTTGAGCTCAGGGGTCTAGATGCTATGAAAAACTTAGGTTATGGTTGACATGAACGACTTCAGGTCATTAGCTTATCCCTTTAGATGCTATGAATAACTCAGGGCTATGGATGACTTGAACGACTTCGAGTCGTCAGCTAATCCCTCTAAATGCTATGAATAACTCAGGGTTGTGAATGACGTGAGTTACTCTATGTCTTAAGCTCAAGGCTTTAGATGCTTTGACAAGGTTTGAGTTATGGTTAAAAAGAATGGCTCTAGGTTATAAGCTAAGGGTTCTAGATACTATGCACACCTCAGGGTAGTGGTTGACATGAACGACTCTGAGTCATTAGCTTAGGACTCTAAATGCTAAGAATAGCTCAGGGTTATGGATGAATGAGCTACTTTGGGTTGTGAGCTCAAAGCTCTAGATGTTATGAATAGCTCAAGATGTGGATGACATGAGCTACTTTTGGTCGTGAGCTCAAGGCTCTAGATTCTATGAGCATCTTCGAGCTATGGTTGACATTAATGACTCCGGGTTATGACCTCCTTGCTCTGGATGTTATGAATAGCTTGGTGTTGCGGTTAAAATGAACGACTTCGGGTCGTGAGCTCAGAGCTCTTAATGCTAAGAATAGGTTAGGGCTCTCGATTACATGAGTTACTCTAGGTCATGAGTGTAGTGCTTTAGATGTTATGAACAACTTTGGGTTGTGGTTGAGATGAATGAATCAGAGTCATGAGATCGAGACTCTAGATGTTCTAAATAGCTCAGGCCTATGGATGACAAAAGCTACTCTAGGTCATGAGCTTAAGGCTTTAGATTCTATGAACAACTCTAGGTTGTGGATGACATGACCTACTCTATGCTGTGACCTCAGGGCTTTAGATGCTATGAACAACTCGAGGTTGTGGTTGATATGAATGACCCTAGGTCATGAGCTTAGTTCTAGATTCTATGAATAGCTTAGGGCTGAGAAAGACATGAGCTGCTCAAGGTCGTGAGCTTAGTTCTAGATAATATGAACAACTTTGGGTTATGGTTGAGATGAATGATTCTAGTTCGTGAGCTTAGGGCCTTAGAAACTATGTACAGGTCAAGGTTGTCAAAGACAGAAAAGACTCTAGGTCATGAGCTTAGGGCTCTAGATGCTAAGAACAACTCAGGTGGTGGATGACATAAGCTACTTTAGGTCATGAGCTCAGGGCTCTAGATGTTATGAACAACTATGGACTATGGTTGACATGAAAGATTTTGAGTCTAGATGATATGAATAGCTTAGGGTTGTGGTTGACACGAATGACTTTGCGTTGTGAGCTTAAGGCTCTAGATGCTACGAATAGCTTAGGGCTTTAGATAACATGAGCTACTTTAAGTTGTGAGTGTAGGGCTCTAGATGCTATGAATAGCTTTGGGTTGCAGTTGACATGAATGGCTTGAAGTCATGAGCTCAAGGCTTTTGGATGCTATGAGCTGCTCAGGGTTGTGGATGACATAAGCTACTTTAGGTCATAAGCTCAGGGCTCTAAATCTATGAACATCTCACAGACATGGATCACATGAGAAACTATGGGTTGTGAGCTCAAGGCTCTAGATGCTATGAACAACTCTGTGTTATGGTTAACATGAATGACTCTGGGTCATTAGCTCAAGGCTCTAGATGCTATGAACAACTCAAGCCTGTGGATGACATGAGCCACTTTAGAACGTGAGCTCAAGGCTCCAGATGCTATGAACATCTCAAGGTTATGGTTCACATGAACGACTATAAATCATGAACTCAGGACTCTAAAGGCTATGAATAGCTCAGATCCATAGATGACATCAACTACTTTAGGCCGTGAGCTCAAGGCTTTAGATGTTATCAACAACTTTAGGTTGTAGTTTACATGAACCACTCTGAGTCATGAGCTTGAGGCTTTAGATGCTATGAACTTCTCAAGGTAGTGGATGACATGAGCTTCTATGGGTCATGAGGTTAAGGCTTTAGATGCTATGAACAGCTCAAGGTTGTGGATGACATGAGCAATTTTGGATCGTTAGCTCAGTGCACTAGATGCTATGAACAACTCAAAGTTGTGGCTAGCATGAACAACTTTAGGTCGTGAGGACAAGGCCTTAGATGTTGTGAACAACTCAACTTTGTTAATGAGACAAAAGGTTCTAGGTCATAAGCTTAGGTCTCTAGATGCTATGAACAGCTCAAGGTTGTAGATGACATGATTACTATTCAAAAAGTGTTATTTTGTAGCTTGTAATTAACTCTTTTAAACACTTTTGAGTAGTAGTTATTACCTTTTAACTCAATTAGCATATTAAGTACCTTTGCCATCGTTTCTAATCAAATTGTGTAAGTTTTGGTGTTTTTTATAGTATTTTGATCACCAAAGCAATCCAAGATTGAGGAGAGTTCTATGGAATCCATGGCAAAGTAATTGGAAGCTCATAACATGAAGAACCTAAGCTTTGAAGCTTTATAGTCCTTTGCCAAAAGCAAATCATGAATGCAAGGAGGGAAAGCAAAGAGAGAAACTAACATGAAGAATTCAAGAGGACAATAACTTTTGGAGCACTTCTTGGAGCCCATTTCATGCATACTATATGTCGTTTTGAAGCTTGGGAAGTCAGTAATCCAAAGCTTTAAATGGTACGCGAATTAGAGTTGAAATGAAGAAGTTATAGCCATTGGAAGGCAATCACACCAAGCTGAAGGCCAATTTCATAGCTGCGAAATCAGCCTTTGGCTGCGAAATGGAGACCTTCAGCTTGCGAAATTTCGCAACCATCTTGCATGCCTATGAAATCCTCCTGAGTGCTCCCAGATATTTGCAACCGACACTTTTAGATTTTTTCTTCAGATATTTGTTGTTTAAATCCCCATTTTCTCCTTGTAATCCACCAATCATAGGATTCCTTAGTTAATAAGCAAGAACAATGGGTGAATAACCTCTTATAGATAGTTTGTAATTTTCTTTACAAAGATGATCTCGAGGGCTTGGTCTCAGAGACAACTTTTTGTATAGTTTTGAAGGAAGTAATATACAAAGCTTTGCTCTGCCTTACCTACTCATTTTGATTGTATTTTTCTTATTAGCCAAACAAGCTCTGAGGATGTTTCCTCAGAGAATGAGTGGCTAGGCTTTTTGTCTCTTGGAGCTAAGGTAGTTGGGTAAGGTACCGAGTGCAAGAATTAGTAGTTTTGTTGTTTCAGCTGTTAATGAAGAGAAAGTGTGACCCGTTAATGGTTTCTATGTTTTTAGTTAACTTAAAACGCCTTTAAATCACCTGGGTCAACACTTGGTAAGGCAAGTGATCTCCGTCCATTGAGATGCACTAGTTTACCTCTTGCAAGCCTTTGGGAGGTGATTTGAAGGTAGGATTTTCTAGAATTGCCTACACTTGATAAACTTTTGGACTCTAAGGAGACATCCATTAGTTATCTCTTGCGAGCTTGAGAAGGAAAGTCCAAGGTTAAGAATCACCTTGAATGACAAATGCTAGGTGAGAGGAGGAGCCATTGCAAGATGAATCAGTGAGAGGGATTTAGTGTTTGAATCCAATAAAGGGAAGCATCTGTACCACACAGGTTAGAGAATTAACTATATGCTAATTCTCTAATGCGAGGAAAAGATTCAAGTGACCGGAACTCTATTTTTGCATGAGGAGCCTGACCCCAGTGATCCTAAAACTCCAAGAAACACTTTTCTTTATAAGTAATTCCCATTACCTTATTTTAGTTAGCTTAAAACCAATCCTTTTTAAACCAAAGTTTATGTTTTCTTTTGAAGCTAACCCTTGAAATGAAAAAGCGTCAATTCAACTTTGAATTAATGTCAATCGCAAGTTGAAACCCCTTCCCAGTGAACAATCCTAGAGCCACTATGCTATACTAGCTGAGGTCATCCTAGCACATGGTGATATAGGTTATAAATTTTGTTGATTACTCCTATCTGAGGACCAAAATCAAGGTACACCAGCTGGGCACACAATCAAATGGCGTCGTTGCCAGGGAAGGTGCCAACTTCACAATGATATTATTTCAGAGTACTTGTGATTTTCATCACAAGTTTGGTGATTTTTCTTTCATTTTACTAACTCTTTTAATCGTTTCTTTTACTTGTTCATATTCTAACATATCCTTTAATTTAGTTTTAGTTAATTTTATTCTTTTTGTAGTCTTGTTTTCTTTTGTTTTCTTTTATTTTTGTTTTTGTTACAATTGATACTAGTTGTGTATGCCAAATTGGATAAGAGATAGTGGAGGAAGGCTTGTGAAACGTGAAACACCTCATAACAAGGAATTGGAATTGAGCTTGAACATCATGGAAGCTACACCTGAAGATCAGCATAGTCACCATGGTCATCAGGATAATCCTAATGCATTCAGATCAATGAGGGACCACATGCATCCACCTCATATGAGTGCACCATCATGTATAGTGCCCCTACAGAGCAGCTAGTGATCAGACCACATATTGTTCCACTTCTACCAACTTTCCATGGGATGGAAAGTGAGAATCCCTATGCATATATCAAGGAATTTGAAGATGTTTGTAATACATTCCAAGAAGGAGGAGCTTCAATCGACTTGATGAGGCTTAAGCTATTTCCTTTTACTTTAAAGGATAAGGCCAAGATTTGGCTTAATTCTTTAAGGCCAAGAAGTATCCGTACTTGGACTGATTTGCAAGCTGAATTCCTCAAGAAGTTTTTTCCTACTCACAGAACAAATGGCTTGAAAAGGCAAATTTCAAACTTCTTATCTAAAGAGAATGAGAAATTCTATGAGTGTTGGGAAAGATACATGGAAGCCATCAATGCTTATCCTCACCATGGTTTTGATACATGGCTATTGGTGAGTTATTTCTATGATGGGATGTCTTCCTCAATGAAACAACTCCTCGAGACAATGTGTGGAGGAGATTTCATGAGTAAGAATTCGAATGAAGCTATGGATTACTTGAGTTATGTGGCTGAAGTTTCAAGGGGATGGGATGAACCAAACAAAGGAGAAGTGGGGAAGATGAAGTCTCAACCGAATGCTTTCAATGCTAAGACTGGGATGCACACCTTGAATGAAGATGTTGATATGAAGGCAAAGTTTGCAGTTATGACAAGGAGATTGGAGGAGCTAGAACTGAAAAAAATGCATGAAGTACAAGTTGTTGCTGAAACACCAGTGCAAGTCAAGCCATGTCCTATTTGTCAATCTTATGAACACTTGGTGGAGGAGTGCCCTACAATTCCAGCTGCTAGAGAAATGTTTAGAGAACAAGCAAATGTCATTGGACAATTCAAGCCCAATAATAATGCTTCGTATGGAAATACTTACAACTCAAGTTGAAAGAACCATCTAAATTTCTCTTGGAAGCCAAGAGCACCTCAGTACGCACTGCCAGCTCAACCATCTTAACAATCTTCAAATCTTGAACAAGCAATAGTGAATCTAAGCAAGGTTGTGGGAGATTTTGTTGGAGACCAAAAATCCATCAATGCTCAACTCAGTCAAAGAATTGACAGTGTAGAGAATACATTGAATAAAAGGATGGATGGGATGTAAAATGACTTATCTCAGAAGATAGATAATCTCCAATACTCAATCTCAAGGCTCACTAACCTGAATATAGTGCAAGAGAAGGGTAAATTTCCTTCTCAACCTCACCAAAACCCCAAGGGTATCCATGAAGTGGAAACTCATGAGGGAGAGTCCTCACAGGTGAGAGATGTCAAAGCCTTGATCACTCTAAGGAGTGGTAAAAAGGTTGAGCTGCCAACACCCAAGCCACATGTTGAAGAGGAAGAAGAAGAAGAGATAGAGAAGAGGAAGGAAATCAAAGGAAAGAAGAAAGATATCAGTAAAGGGAAAGAAGACCATGATTCAATAGTGAATGCAAATTCGAAGAAAGTAATTATCAAGGAAGAAATGATGAAGAAACACACACCTCCACCTTTTCCTCAAGCTTTGCATGGGAAAAAAGGGATCAGAAATGCATCAGAAATTCTTGAAGTATTGAGACAAGTGAAAGTCAACATTCCATTGCTGGATATGATCAAACAAGTTCCAACATATGCAAAATTCCTAAAGGACTTATGTATTATCAAAAGAGGGTTGAATGTGAATAAGAAAGCCTTCTTGACCGAGCAAGTAAGTGCTATCATACAATGCAAGTCTCCTTTGAAGTACAAAGATCCGGGATGTCCTACCATTTTGGTCATGATTGGGGGAAAAGTAGTGGAAAAAGCTTTGTTAGACTTGGGAGCAAGTGTGAATTTGCTACCATACTCTGTCTACAAGCAATTGGGACTTGGTGAATTGATGCCAACATCAATCACTCTATCTCTAGCAAATAGATCAGTGAAAATTCCAAGGGGAATAATTGAAGATGTCTTAGTTCAAGTTGATAATTTCTACTATCCAGTAGACTTTGTTGTTCTTGACACAGACCCCATTGTCAAGGAAACAAATTATGCTCCTATCATCCTTGGAAGGTCATTCCTTGCTACATCAAATGCAATTATAAATTGTAGGAATGGACTCATGCAACTCACTTTTGGCAACATGACATTGGAACTCAATATCTTCTATATGTCCAAAAAGCTAATCACTCCGAAAGAAGAAGAGGGTTCAGAAGAGGTGTGCATTATTGACACTCTAGTGGAGGAGCATTGTAATCAGAAAATGCAAGACAAGTTGGATGAAAGTCTTGGGTATCTTGAAGAAGGGTTGCTTGAACCCTCTGATATGCTTGCTACTCTACAAGGTTGGAGGAGGAGAGAAGAAATTCTACCTTTATTCAATAAAGAGGAGGCACAAGAAGCTGCTAAAGAAGAGACCCCAAAGCTCAATCTGAAGCCTCTGCCCACTGAGTTGAAATATACATACCTAGAAGAGAATAAACAATGCCCTGTTGTTATTTCTTCATCTCTAACTAGTCTTCAGGAGAAGTGTCTACTTGAAGTTCTCAAGAGGTGTAAGAAAGCAATAGGATGACAAATATCTGACTTGAAAGGCATTAGTCCTTTGGTTTATACACATGATATATACATGGAGAAAGAAGCTAAACCAATTCATCAACCTCAAAGAAGATTGAATCCTCATTTGCAAGAGGTAGTGCAAGCTAAGGTGCTGAAGCTACTTCAAGCAGGTATTATCTACCCCATATCTGATAGCCCTTGGGTGAGTCTTACTCAAGTGGTACCAAAGAAGTCAGGGATTACTGTGGTTCAAAATGAATAGGGAGAATAAATTGCTACACGCCTCACTTCAGATTGGAGGGTGTGTATTGATTATAGAAAATTGAATGCTATGATAAGAAAGGATCATTTTCCATTGCCATTTATTGATCAAGTGTTGGAGAGAGTCTCTGGCCATCCTTTCTATTGTTTCTTGGATGGGTACTCCGGGTATTTTCAAATTGAAATTGATGTTGAAGATCAGGAGAAGACCACTTTCACATGTCCATTTGGAACATACGCCTACAGAAGAATGCCTTTTGGTTTATGTAATGCACCTGCTACATTCCAAAGATGTATGCTAAGTATCTTCAGTGATATGGTGGAGCGAATTATGGAGGTTTTCATGGATGACATCACCATATATGGAAGTACATTTGAAGAATGCTTAGTCAACTTGGAAGCGTTTCTTAACAGATGCATTGAAAAAGACTTGGTGCTCAATTGGGAGAAATGCCATTTTATGGTACAGCAAGGAATTGTCCTTGGCCATATCATCTCCGAGAAAGGCATTGAAGTTG
Organism: Vitis labrusca; assembly: GCA_011039315.1. Classification (NCBI taxonomy): domain Eukaryota; kingdom Viridiplantae; phylum Streptophyta; class Magnoliopsida; order Vitales; family Vitaceae; genus Vitis; species Vitis labrusca. The sequence goes on along the minus strand of JAAKHE010000776.1, from coordinate 91,430 downwards.
ATAAAGCAAA
>JAAKHE010000776.1:44311-64748 GCA_011039315.1 Vitis labrusca | reverse complement strand
TTGGATTCCATCGCGTCGTGAAACTTCAGGGGAAATCCATAGCACTGTGCAAAAAGGCTGCGAAATCATTCCGCAACAAAAGGGTGATTTCGCAGCACTTTGCAAAATTCCTCCTTCAGCTTGGAGTGATTGGCTTCCAATGGCTGTAACTCCTTCATTTCAACTCCGAATTGCATACCGTTTGAAGCATTGGATTGTTGACTTCCTAAGATTTCAAATTACATATATCATGCATAAATTGGACTTCAAGAAGTGCTCCAAAAGTAGCTGATACGACTGTCATCAAGAATGCTTCATGACAGATTTCTCTTTGCTTCCCCTCCTTGTATTCCGGATTTGCTTATGGCAAAGGACTTCAAATATTTGATTCTTCATGCTTCTGAGCTTTCCAATGCTTTGCCAAGGATTCCAAAAAACTCTCCTCAATCTTGGATTGCTTTGGTGATCAAATTACTAACAAAAACACCAAAACTTACACAATTTAATTAGAATTGATTGCAAGGGGCCTTAACATGTTAATTGGGTTAAAAGGCACAAACTACTACTCACAAGTGTTTAAAAGGATTAATTAAAAGCTATCAAATAGCACTTTTTGAGTAGTAATCAGTTGCACCTTCTGCTCCTCCTGCCACACCAGGGACTCCGCCTATTATACCATCTACATCAGAGCCCTCTCCTCTATCTGAGTCTAGGATTGCCATATCCATTTTCGAGTTCAGAGGCCTATGTCACACTTTGCAGGCATTGACCACTTCTCATAGCATCCTCACTCAGCAGATGACAGCTCTTTGTGCCCATCAAGAGTAGTTTATAGCCGCCCAGACCCAGCATACTGCCATCTTTAGGCAGATACAACACCACTTGGGTATTTTTATCGACTCCTGAGCATGCTATTCCTATCCCATCAGAGCCCGCAGTTCCATTACAGGGCCTTCCTCTCACAGAGCAGACTATGCACCCTGAGGAGCCGACTACAGGAGAGACAAAGGCATCCATTCCGAGCATTCTGACCTCTGCAGCCGAGCCATCATCTTCACATGATCCTCCCACCACTATCTGATCATTTACATAGTTTCCTTTTTGCATTTCTTTACTATAGTAGAACTTGTAATCCCATGCTTTTGATGTTTTATATATTGGGATTGGTTGTATTACTTGTTTTCCTCTATATTGTACTTTCATGAAGTAATACAAATCTATTAGTTTTTTTAATACTCTTGCCATTATTTTATTTTAATTCCTCTACTCATATCTTTTATTATTTTTGAAACATGTGGTTTCTCCTATTCTACTTGAACTCCATATCACTCAGGACATACCACTTTCTCCCTGTATTTTCAATCGCTCATGCCACATTGAGGACAATGTTCAGCTTGGTTGGGGGGAGGAGAGTTGAGGAAGGAAGTTTTGTTATTAATGCTAAGTTATTTTGGTAATTTAGTTGTTTTTTACTTAATTAAAATTTTTTTTTTTTTAAGTTTGTATTCTCTACTCTCCATGGTGATTAAGGAAAAATTCTCAAAATGAAATGGGAGAAATTGAATTTTTGTCTTTTTACTTAACTTAGAGTTTGTATTATGCTTACTAAAGTTGATGAATTGTTGAAACTTCTATTGAATTCAAGCTTAGTTCTTCCACTTTAAGCTATTCACACACTGTGCATAATAGGTTCCGATTATAAGATGAAAAACTATTTCCCTCTTGACTTAGGAAAATTTTAGACTTGGTACTTTTGACCTCATTTAATAGTGTTGGGACACCTTATAAAAGGCCAATGAGCCTTTGAAAGAAAAAAAAAAGAAAGAAAAATGTTGCTTGCCTTGAAACCCGAGCAAGGTCTTAGGGGTATATGGTGAAAATCTTTAAAACCTGGTGCCCTAAGCCTTCATTGGTTGGGAGTCATCGACCTCAATGCTCGTTACAAGGGTGAAAAGGGGGAGTTTAACATACTGTAGGTGCTTGGGTATTAAAATTCATTCTCAAATGTCCGGGGTAAAATCCGAGGAGTTAGTGGTTGAAAGATCCTTAAAGCTTGATGCCCTAAGCCTTGATTGGTTGGGAGTCATCGATGGACCCCCATTACATGGACAATTTAAAAAAAAAATACCTTTAAGTCTTGTACTCCTACAAGAAAAAAATTGTGAAATAAAAGGGTGCATTCTTAGCCTATTAAATTTTGTCAATTTGTTAAGTGTTGAAAAAGAACTAGGTTGGGGGGAGAGATTAGTTTAGCATACTATATTCGGAAGCTATCAAGTAACACTTAGATTTTTATGGAAGAGTAAGGTTTGACCATTTGGAAGTGGAAATGATTTTAAAGCTTCAATTTGCATAATACCTTCTCTATATGAATTGTGATTAGGCAAAGTATTTGATAACTCTTGTTGAAGTTTGAGTTTTATATTTCTTTAATGTTCCATGTGAGAGTTTGATCATCATGCCACTTAAAATTTTTTGAAGTGATCAGTATGATTTTGTAAAGTATATTACTGTTTATTCTACTTTTTCTCTCTTTCATTGCTAAGGGACTAGCAATATGTCGGTTGGGGGGAGTGATTGCTACTCAAAAAGTGTTATTTTGTAGCTTGTAATTAACTCTTTTAAACACTTTTGAGTAGTAGTTATTACCTTTTAACTCAATTAGCATATTAAGTACCTTTGCAATCGTTTCTAATCAAATTGTGTAAGTTTTGGTGTTTTTGATAGTATTTTGATCACCAAAGCAATCCAAGATTGAGGAGAGTTCTATGAAATCCTTGGCAAAGCAATTGGAAGCTCATTAACATGAAGAACCTAAGCTTTGAAGCTTTATAGTCCTTTGCTAAAATCAAATCATGAATGCAAGGAAGGAAAACAAAGAGAGAAATCTAAAATGAAGAATTCAAGAGGACAGCAACTTTTGGAGTACTTCCTGGAGCTTATTTCATGCATACTATATGTCGTTTTGAAGCTCGGGAAGTCAGTAATCTAATATTTCAAATGGTGCACGAATTAGAGTTGAAATGAAGAACTTATAGCCATTGGAAGACAATCACACCAAGTTGAAGGCCCATTTCGCAGTTGCGAAATCAGCCTTTGGCTGCGAAATGGAGACCTTCAGCTTGCGAAATTTCGCAACCATCTTGCATGCCTGCTAAATCCTCCTGAGTGCTCCCAGATATTTGTGACTGACACTTTTAGATTTTTTCTTCAGACATTTTTTGTTTAAATCCCCATTTTCTCCTTATAATCCACCAATCATAGGATTCCTTAGTTAATAAGCAAGAACAAAGGGTGAATAACCTCTTATAGATAGTTTGTAATTTTCTTTACACAAAGATGATTTCGGGAGCTTGTTCTCAGAGACAACTTTTTATATAGTTTTAAAGGAAGTAAGATACAGAGCTTTGCTCTGCCTTACCTACTCATTTTGATTGTATTTTTCTTATTAGTCAAACAAGCTCTGAGGATGTTTCCTCAGAGAATGAGTGGCTAGGCTTTTTGTCTCTTGGAGCTAAGGTAGCTGGGTAAGGTACCGAGTGCAAGAATTAGTAGTTTTGTTGTTTCAACTGTTAATGAAGAGAAAGTGTGACCCGTTAATGGTTTCTATGCTTTTAGTTAACTTAAAACGCCTTTAAATCACCTGGGTCAACACTTGGTAAGGCAAGTGATCTTCGTCCATTGAGATGCACTAATTTACCTCTTGCGAGCCTTTGGGAGGTGATTTGAAGGTAGGATTTTCTAGAATTGCCAACACTTGGTAAGCTTTTGGACTCTAAGGAGACATCCATTAGTTATCTCTTGCGAGCTTGAGAAAGGAAGTCCAAGGTTAAGAATCACCTTGAATGGCAAATGCTAGGTGAAAGGCAGGAGCCATTGCAAGATGAATCAGTGAAAGGGATTTAGTGTTTGAATCCAATAAAGGGAAGCATCTGTACCACATCGGTTAGAGAATTAACTATATGTTAATTCTCTAATGCGAGGAAAAGATTCAAGTGACCGGAACTCTGTTTTTACATGAGGAGCCTGACCCCAGTGATCCTAAAACTCCAAGAAACGCTTTTCTTTATAAGTAATTCCCATTACCTTATTTTAGTTAGCTTAAAACCAATCCTTTTTAAACCAAAGTTTGTGTTTTCTTTTGAAGCTAACCTTGAAATGAAAAAAAAGTCAATTCAACTTTGAATTAATGTCAATCGCAAGTTGAAAACCCTTCCCAGTGAACGATCCTAGAGCCACTATGCTATACTAGCTGAGGCTATCCTAGCACATGGTGATATAGGTTATAAATTTTGTTGATTACTCCTATCTGAGGACCAAAATCAAGGTACACCAGCTGGGCACGCAATCATGACATGAACAACTTGGGGCCATGACTCAATGTTGTAGACACTATGAACAACTCAGGATTGTAGTTGACATGAACAACTCTAGGTCATTAGCTTCGGGCTCGAGATGCTATGAATAACTTAAGACTGTGGATGACATGAGCTACTATGGGTTGTGAGCTCAGGGCTCTAGATGCTATGAACAACTTTGGGCTATTGTTGACATGAATGCTTCTGAGTCATGAGCTCAGGGCTCTAAATGCTATTAATAGCTCTGATTACTACCCAAAAAGTGTTATTTTGGGTCTTTAATTCATTATGTTTTAAGCACTTTTGTGTAGTAGTTCTCCATTCTTATTCCAATTGGCATGTTAAGGACCTAGCAATGACTTCTAATCATATTTGTGGCTAGTTTTAGTGTTTTGACAGCTTTTTGGATCATTAAGACAAGCCAAGCAAAGGAGAGAAGCAAAGAGAAGCAAAGAAGAAAACAGAGGACAGCAGCTGCAGTCTTCTTTCGTACTTTTGGAGTACTTCCCGAAGTCCATTTTCTACATGCTATATACCATTTCAAAGATCAGGAAGTCAACAAATCCAACGCTTCAGACCGTGTATGATTTGGAGCTGAAATGAAGAAGATATGGCCTTCGGAAGACAACTGCATCAAGCCATGGGAACACCATTTTGCAAGGTGAATTTCACCTTGCGAAAATTTCGCAAGGAGATTTTCTTCATGGTGCGAAATTTGGCCATTTCGCACCATGAAGAACCACCTTGCGAAATTTCGCAAGTGGATTTAGGCACCTTGCGAAAATGCCTTTGAAATCCCCTGTTTTGAGACGCTGTTGATGATATTCCACCGCCGGTTCTCCAAGATATTTTGCTTGATTTTTAGCTTTGTAAATACCTATTTTACCCTTGTAATCAACCAATGAAAAGGTTGCTTTTGTAATAGCTCTTGTAATTTAGCTTGTTATTGTCTTTAAATAGAGGTGAAGAGCCTCAGACACGATCATCTTGTAACCTGTAACTTTATAAGTTATAAGAGCACTTTTGTTCATACGCTTTTTTTCTCTTTTCTTTCTTATTTTCTTAGTAGCCAAACAGCCTCTGAGGACTTTTCCTCAGAGGATGATTGGCTAAAACTTTTTAGTTTCTTGAAGTAATGGATGCCATGTGAAGCTCCCGTGTCACGATGGAGATTTCCAAGCCATAAATGTAAGTAGCTGAGCGTCATAAATCTTTTCATTCAAAGTAAAGCTTTTAATCCCTCTGACTTGCTTTGAATGGCCAATACTTGATAACCCTTTGGTCTCAGTGGATTCTTATTGTTAGATCCACTGACGTTCATTAGTTATCTCCTACGAGCCATTGTATTGCAAGTCGAGGAGATGACCTATATCAATAAAAGAGCATTTATGAGGTTCAGCTACCCTTTTTGTAAGTTTTCAAGGACTAAAACTCAGTTGTTAAACTCATACCGGTTCGGGAAGTAAGCATCACCTTAGTTGCTTCCCCAACTCGAGGTGAAAAGTCCCAAAATCTCCATTTTTACACGGTGAGTTAAGCATGGCTATCCAAAGCTTTGAGAAACTTCTTTTTCCATCTTTTAACCTATTTTCATGTTAGTTTAGTTTGCAACACCTTCATCTTTTTATGTTTTCATCTTAACCTAATTTTTATTAAGAAAAGTTCACTCCATCGTCCGAACTTCACCAGTTAAAGTAAAAACCCTTCCCAGTGTTCGATCCTAGAGCCACTATGCTATAGTAGCTTTGCTACTTTAGTGTAAGGACCTTAGGTATAAATTTTGTTGATACCTTTACATGCCAAGCTACCAAGAGTCGGGTTATCAAGCTCTGAGATGTGGTTGCCATGAACGACTCAGGGTCATGGATGCATGAGCAATTCTGAGTTGTGAGCTTAGGGCTTCAGGGGATATGAATAGCTCAAGATTGTGGATAACATGATCAACTTTTGGTCGTGAGACCTAGGCTCTAGATGATGTGAACAACTCAAGGTTGTGGTTGACATGAATGAGTTCGGGTTGTGAGCTTAGCCCTCTAGATGCTATGAATTGCTTAGGGTTGTGGATAACATGAGTTACTCCGGGTCATGAGCTGAGGGCTTTAGATGCTATGAACAGCTCTGAGCTGTAATTGACATGAACGACTCTAGGTCGTGAGCTCAAGGCTCTAGTTATTATGAATAGCTTAAGGTTGTGATTAGCATTAACAACTCTAGGTCGTGATCTGAGGGCTTTAGATGTTATGAATAGTTCATGGCAAGGATGACTTAAGCTACTCTAGGTTGTGAGATCAAGGCTCTAGATGCTATGAACAACTTAGAGTTGTGGTTCACATGACCGGCTCCTAGTTATGAGCTTAGGGTTCTAAATGTTATATACAGCTCATGGTGATGGTTGACATGAGCGACTTTGGGTTGTGAGCTTTAGGTTCTAGATGCTATGAACAACTCTTGGATGTGAGCTCAGGCCATAGATGACATGAGTTACTCTGGATCGTCAACTCTGGGCTTTAGATGCTATGAACAACTGTGGGGTATGGTTTACATGAATGACTATGTGTTGTGAACTAAGGGCTTTAAATGCAATGGACAACTTAGGGGTATGGATGGCATGAGCTACTATGGGTCATGAGCTTAGGGCTTTGGATGCTATGAATAGCTCTATGTTGTACTTCATATGATCATCTCCGAATAGTGAGCTCAGGGCTCTAGATACAGTGAACAACTCAAGGTTGTGGCTAACATGAGCTACTCTAAGTTGTGAGCTCAGGGCTGTGAATGACATGAGCTACTTTGGGTTGAGAGCTCAAGGCTCTAGATGCTATGAACAACTTTGGGTTATGGTTGACTTAAACGACTTTGGGTCGTGAGCTCAGGGCTATAGTTGTTATGATCACCTCTGGGTTATGGTTGACATGAATGACTCAAGGCTATGGTTAACATGAATGACTTTAGGTTATGAGCTCAAGGCTCTAGATGCTATGAACAACTCAAGGCGGTTGATGACATGAGCTACTTTAGGTTATGAGCTCAGGGCTCTAGATGTTATGAACAACTTTAGGCAGTGCTTAACATGAACAACTTTGGGTCGTGAGCTCAAGGCTCTAGATGCTATGAGCTGCTTTGGGTTGTGGTTGACATGAAAAACTATAGGTTGTGAACTCAAGGTTGTGGTTGACATAAACGACTACGAGTTGTAAGATTAGGGTTCTAGATGCTATGAACACATCACTGCTATTCATGATAGGAGCTACTCTAGGTCATGACCTCGGCGCTCGAGATGCTATGAATAGCGTTAGGCCGTGGTTGACATGAACGACTATGGGTTGCAAGCTCAAGGAACTAGATTCTATGAAGAGCTCAGAGCTATGGATAACATGAGCTACTTTAAGTCGTGTGCTCAGGACTCTAGATGCTATCACCAGCTCTCGACTATGGTTGATATGAACGACTCCATGTCAAGAGCTTAGGGCACTAGATATGATGAATAACTCAAGGTTGTGGATGACATGAGTTGCTCTTGGTCTTGAGCTCAAAGCATGGGATACTATAACAACATTAGGTTATGGTTCACATGAACGACTCTGGGTCTTGACTTAAGGGAACTAGATGCTATGAAAAGCTCAAGGCTGTCAATTGACTTGAATGACTTTGGGTCATTAGCTTCGGGATCTAGATGCTATGAACAACTTAGGGTTATGGATAACCTGAGTGACTTTAGGTTGTGAGCTTAGGGATTTAGATGTTATGTACAGCTCTAGGTTGTGGTTGACATGAACAAATCTGGGTCATGAACTCTAGGTCTTAGATGCTATGAATAGCTTAAGGTTATGGATGACATGAGCTACTCTAGGTCGTGAGCTAAGGGTGCTAAATGCTATAACAACTTTAAGCTATGGTTCATATGAATGACTCTAGGTCGTGAGCTAAAGGCACTATTTGCTACGAACAACTTAAGGCTATCAATGACATAAAAAACTTAGGGTCGCGAGCTTAGAGTTCTAGATGCTATGAATAGCTCAAGGTTGGGGATGGCATGAGCTACTCTTGGTTGTCAGTTTAGGGCTTTAGATGCTATGAACAACTTTGAGATACAATTGACATGAACAACTCTTGGTTGTGTGCTCAGGACTGTAGATGCCATGAATAACTCAGTGTTTTTTATGACAGGAGATACTCTTGGTCATGAGCTCAGGGCTCTGGATGTTATAAACAACTCTAGGCTAAACTTAACATGAACAACTATGGGTCGTGAACTTAGGGCTCTAAATGCTATAAAGAGCTCAGGGTTGTGGATAACATGAGCTACTCTATGTTGTGTGCTCAAGACTCTAATTGCTATGAATAGCATTCGACTATGGTTGACATGAACGACTCCGAGTCATAAGCTCAAGGCTATGGACAACATGAGCTACTCTTGATCGTGAGGTCAGGGCACTACATGTTATATAGCTTTAGGTTATGATTCACATGAACGACTCCAGGTCGTGAGTAGAGGGTAGTAGATGCTATGAACAACTTAGGCCTATTGATGACACCAAAAGACTCTACATGATGAGCATAAGGCTCTAGATGCTATAAAAGCTCTCGACTGTGGTTGATATGAATGACTCTGGGTCGTTAGCTCTGGGCTCTACATGCTATGAACAACTCAAGGTTGTGGATGACTTGAGTGACTCTAGATTGTGAGCTCAAGGCTCTAGATGCTATGAATAGCTCTAGGCTATGGATGACATGAATGACTATAGGTCATGTGCTTCGGTCTCCAAATGCTACGAATACCTCAAGGTAGTGGATCACATGAGCTACTCTAGGTCATGAGCTTAGGGCGCTAGATCCTATAACAGCTTTAGGCTTTGGTTCACATGAATGACATGGGGTTGTGAGTTGAGAGCACTAGATACTACGAACAATTCGAGGCTATCGATGATAAGAAATACTCTGGGTTATGAGCTTAGGGATCTAGATGTTATGAACAACTTAGGGCTATGAATGATATGAACGACTTGGGATCATGAGCTCAAGGCTTTAGATACTATGAACAACTCAAGGCCATGATTGACATGAATGACTCCAAGACGTGAGCTTAGGGCTTTAGATGTTATGAACAACTCAGGGTTGGGGATGACATGAGCTATGCTGGGTCATGAGCTTAAGGCTTTAAATGCTATAAATAGCTCTAGGCTATGGTTAACTAGAACGACTCTGAGTTATGAGCCCAAGGCTCTAAATGCCATGAACCACTCTAGGTTGTAGTTGACATGAGCGACTATGGGTCCTAACCTTAGTGCTCAAGATGCTATGAAGAGCTCAGGGTTGACGATAACATACACTACACTAAGTCGTGTTCTTAGGGCTCTAAATATCATGTTAGGGCTATGGATAACATGAGCTACTTTATGTCGTGTACTCATGGCTCTAGATGTTAAGAACAACTCTCAGTTATGGTTGACATGAATGACTCCGAGGTTGTGACCTCAGGACTCTAGATCCTACAAACATCTTAGGGTTATAGATAACTTGAACAAATCTAGGTTGTATGCCGAGAGCTCTAGATGCTATGTACAACTCTAGGTTGTGGTTGACATGAATGACTTCGGGTCATGAGCTCAAGGCTCTAGAGGCTATGAACAACTCAAGACTATGGATGACATGAGCTACTCTTGGTTGTAAGATTAGGGTGTTATATGCTATAATAACTCTAGGTTGTGGTTCACATGAACAACTCCGGCTCATGAACTCTAGGCTCTAGATGCTATGAACATCTCAAAGTTGTGGATGACATGAGATACTTTGGGTCTTGAGCTTAAGGCTTGGACATTATAACAACTCTAGGATGTGGTTCACATGAACGACTCCAGGTCGTGACCTGAGGCCATTAGATGCTACAAATAGCTTAGGACTGTCGATGACAAAAAAGACTCTAGGTCGTGAGCTTAGGGCTCTAGATGCTATGAATAGCTTAAGGCTATAGATGACATGAATGACTCCGAGTGGTGAGCTCAAGGTTTTAGATGTTATTAACACCTCAGGGTTGGAGATGACATGAGCTATGCTAGGTCATGACCTTATGGCTCTAAATGCTCTGAACAGCTCTGGGTTATGGTTGACATGAACGAATCCACATCATGAGCTCAGGGCTATAGATGTTATAAATAGATCAAGGCTATGGATAACATGAGCTACTTTGGGTCGTGTGCTTAAGGATTTAGATGCTCTGAACAACTCTCAATTGTGGTTGACATGAACGACTTCAGGTCCGGAGCTTATGGCTTTAAATGCTATGAAAAACTCAAGATTATGGATGACTTGAGTGACTCTGGGTCGTGAGCTCAAGGTTTTTGATGCTATGAATAGGTCTAGGCTATGGTTGACATGAATGACTCTAGGTTATGAGCTTAGGGCTCTAGATGTTGTGAATACCTTTGGGTTGTTGATGAAATGAGCTAGTCTAGGCCATAAGCTCAGGCTGCTAGATGGTATAACAACTCTAGGTTGTGGTTTACATGAATGACTCTAAGTCGTAAGCTGAGGGTACCAGATGCTTTGAACAACTCAGGGTTGTCCAATGACATGAAAAACTTTGGGTCATCAGGTTAGGGCACTAGAAGCTATTAACAACTTTGGACTATGGTTGACATGAACAACTCTAGGTTGTGAGCTTACGACTCTACATACTATGGACAACTCAAGGTTCTGGATGATTTTAGCGACTCTGGGTCGTGAGCTTCAGTCTCTAGGTGCTATGAACAGGTCAAGGTTGTGAATGACATGACCTACTGATTCGTCCCCAATTGATGTACCTTTGATTCAATCCTCAGACGGGAGTTATCAACAAAATTTATAAACCTAATCCACCATATACTAGGGTAGCATAGCTCGCATAGCATAATGGTTCTAGGATCGTCCACAGGGATGGGTTTTCATTTCACACATGATATTAATTTAAAGAATTGGATTGGTGTTTTTTCTTTTATGTGTTAGCTTTAAAAGAAAACATAATCTTTGGTTGAAAAATGTTGGTTTTAAGTTAACCAAAAAATAGTAACTGATACTAATTATAAAGAGAAGGTTTCTTGGATTTTCAGGTCACTAGGTTCAGGCTCCATATACAAAAGGGAAGATTCGGGATCTTTTTCTCGCATTGGGGATTTAACCTATAGTTATTCTCCCAACCAGTGTGTTACAATTGCTTCCCATTAATGGTTTCAACGCTAAATCCCTCTCACTGATGCATCTTGCAATGGCTCGTACCTCTCACCTAGCATTTTCCATTCAAGGTGATCCTTAACCTTGGATTACCCTTCAAAAGCTCGCAGGAGATAACTAATGGATGTCTCTAGGGAGTCCAAAAGCTTACCAAGTGTTGGCTATTCTAAGTAATCCTACCTTTAAAGCACCTCCCAGAGGCTCACAAGAGATAACTAATGGATCTCCATGGATCGAGTCCGAAAAGCTTACCAAGTGTTGGCTTAGGTGATTATAAGAGATTTTAAGTTAACTAAAAATATTAAAACCATTAACGGGTCATAACCTTCTCTTCATTAAAAATTGAAACAAGGAAAACTCCTACCTTTGTATCTGGATCCCTTATCTAGCTTCCTTCAATCCAAGAAAAAAAAAAGCCTAGCCAATCATCCTCTGAGGCCTCAAAGGATGTTTGGCTAGAAAGAAAATACAATCAAAATGAGTAGGTAAGGCAGAGCAAAGCTCTGTATATTTCTTACTAAGAGAATTTGCCCACACACACCCGTTCTCTAGAATTTCTTCTGAGATATATACAGAAGATATTTTCTAAGAAATATCTAGAGAGATATTTTTAACCTCCCTTTAGATATCTTAAATATCTTTAGTTGATTACAAGGAAAATAGGTAATTACACAAAATATCTTGAGCTAAAAATCTAACGGAGTTGATGCAAAAATATCTAAAGATTACATGAAGATTTCACAAGTGGAAAAGGAGTTGCGAAAATTTCGCAAGTGGTTGATGGGCTTACGAAAATTTCCCAAGTGGTTGATGGGCTTGTGAAATTCATTTTTAGCTTGGTGCAGTTGTCTTCAAATGACAATAACTTCTTCATTTTAGCTCTAATTTGCACACCATTTGAAGCATTGGACTCCTGACTTCCCGAGCTTCAAAACGATATATAGTATGTATACAATGGACTCCTAAAAGTGCTCTAAATTTGTCTTACAGATGCTATTCTTTTGAATTTTGCATAGCATGCGAAGATTTCACATAGCATGCAAAGATTTCGCATAGCCATGCAAAATTGCTTCATGTTGGATTTCTCTCTCTGTTTTTCTTCCTTACATCTCTTGATTGGCTTGGAAACCTATTTCCAAGGGTTGAACAAAATTCTCCCTCATTCTTGGCTTGCTTCAATGATAAAAAAGCTATCAAAAACACCAAAACTTGCCAAAAATTGATTAGTAACACTTCCAAGGGTCCTTAATGTGCCAATTGAGTTAAAAGGTAATAAATACTACTCAAAAGTGTTTAAAAGAGTTTATAACAAGCTATAAAAGAGCACTTTTTGAGTAGTAATCACTCCCCCCAACCGACATATTGCTAGTCTGTTAGCAATGAAGGAGAGATAAAAAAAAAATAAACAGTAATATAATTTACAAAATCATGCTGATCACTCCAAAAAATTTTGAAGTGGCATGATATAGAGCATGCTCTCTCATGAAACATCAAAGAAGGAAAACCCAACCTTCAACAAGAGTCATCAAATCTCTTGCCTAATTACAATTCATAAAGAGTAGGCATTATGCAAATTTAAGCATCAAAAGAATTTCCACTCCCAAAGGTCCAAACCTTACTCTTCCACAAAAATCTAAGTGTTATTTATTAGTTTCCGAAGATAATATGTCAGACTATACTCTCCCCCCAACCTAGTTCTTTCTCAAATCTTAGCAAACTGATCAACCTTTAATAGGCTAAGAACGCACCTCTTGGTTCACAATTTTTTTCATTGTAGGAGTGCAATGCTAAAGGTATTGTTTTCTAAAGTATCCACGTAACGGGGATCCATCGATGACTCCAAACCAATCAAGGTTTAGGGCATCAAGCTTTAAGGATCTTTCGACCAATAACTCCTCAGATTTTACCCCGGACTTTTGAAATTGAAATTTAATACCCAAGCACCTACAATATGTTAAACTCCACCTATTCACCCTTGGAACAAGCATTGAGGTCGGTGGCTCCCAACCAATAAAGGCTTAGGGCACCGGGCCTTAAAGACTTTCGCCATATACCCCTTGGACCTTGCTCGGGTTTCAAAGCAAGTATAACACTTTGTTCTTTCTTATTATTTTTTCAAAGGCTCATTGGCCTTTTATAAGGTGTCCCAACACTATTAAAATGAGGTCAAAGGTACCAAGTCTAAATTTTCCTAAGTTCAGGTGGTGAGATAGTTTTTCATCATATAAACGGAACCTAAAGTGCATAGTTTGTGGTAAGATTGAAGTGGAAGAAATAAGGTTGAATTCAATAGGAGTTTCAATAATTCATCAACCTCAATAAGCATAACACAACTCTAATATTCAAATAAAAAGACAAGAACTCAATTTCTCTCATTTCATTTTGAGAATTTTTCCTTAATAACCATGGAAAGTAGAGTAAAAACTTTTTTTTTTTTTAAAGTAAAATTAAGCAAAAAGTACTAAATTAACAAAATAACTTAGCATTATTAACAATACTTACTTCCTCAACTCTCCCCCCAACTGATTACTACTCAAAAAATGCTATTTCATAACTTGTAATTAACTCTTTTAAACACTTTTGAGTAGTAGTTATTACCTTTTAACCCAATTAACATATTAAGGACCTTTGCAATCATCTCTAATCAAATTGTGTAAGTTTTGGTGTTTTTGTTAGTAATTTGATCACCAAAGCAATCCAAGATTGAGGAGAGTTATTTGGAATCCATGGGAAAGCAATGGAAAGCTCAGAAACATGAAGAACCGAAGCTTTAAAGTCCTTTTCCATAAGCAAATCCGGAATGCAAGGAGGGGAAGCAAAGAGAAATCTAACATGAAGCATTCTTGATGACAGTCATGTCAGCCCCTTTTGGAGTACTTCCTGGAGTTTAATTTATGCATGCTATATGTGGTTTCGAAGCTCAGGAAGTCAACAATCCAATGCTTCAAACGGTGCATGATTCGGAGTTGAAATGAAGGAGTTACAGCCATTGGAAGCCGATCACTCCAAGCTGAAGGAAAATTTTGCATGGCTGCGAAATCAGCCTTGGGCTGCGAAAATGATGTCCTTTTGCTGCGAAATTTCGTAGCCCTCTTGCACGCACAGCTGCGGTGTTCTCCTGAAGCTTCCCGATATTTGTGACCAACATTTTGAGATTTTTTGCTTTAGATATTTGATGTCTAAATCCTTAAACTCTCCTTGTAACCCACCTATCATAGGATTCCTTAGTCTTTAAGTAAGAACAAAGGGTGAATAACCTCTTATATATAGTTGTAATTTTCTTTACAAATAAAATGGAATCGGGAGCTTGTTCTCAGACGCATCCTTTGTACAGTTTTGCAAGGAAGTAAAATACAAAGCCTTTGCTCTGCCTTACCTTCTCGTTTTGATTGTATTGTATATTATTTACTTTTTCTTTCTAGCCAATCAAACTCTGAGGATTTTTCCTCAGAGGATGAGAGGCTAGGCTCTTCGTCTCTTGGAGTGAAGAAAGCCGGGTAAGTTTCCTCATGCATAAATTGAAATTTTTGTTGTTTTAGTTTTTAATGAAGAGAAAGTGTGACCCATTAATGGTTTTTATATTTTTAGTTAACTTAAAACGCCTTTAAATCACCTGGGCCAACACTTGGTAAGGCAAGTGATCTCCGTCCATTGAGATACACTAATTTATCTCTTGTGAGCCTTTGGGAGGTGGTTTGAAGGTAGGATTTTCTAGAATAGCCAACACTTGGTAAGCTTTTGGACTCCAAGGAGACATCCATTAGTTATCTCTTGCAAGCGGGTAATCCAAGGTTAAGGATCACCTTGAATGGCAAATGCTAGGTGAGAGGCATGAGCCATTGCAAGGTGCATCAGTGAGAGGGAATTAGTGTTTGAACCCATTAAGGGGAAGCATCTGTACCACACCGGTTAGAGAATTAACTATATGTTAATTCTCTAATGCGAGGAAAAGAAATAAGTGACCGAAATTCCTTTTTGTATGAGGAACCTGAGCCTAGTGATCTGAAACTCGAAGAAACACTTTTCTTTGAAGTTAAAATCAGTTACTATTTTTGGTTAGCTTAAAACCAACCTTTTCAACCAAAGATTATGTTTTCTTTTAAAGCTAACCTTGAAATGAAAAAGCACTAATTCATCTTTGAAGTAATATCAATTGTGGAGTGAAAACCCATTCCAGTGAACGACCCTAGAGCCACTATGCTATGCTAGCTAAGGCTATCCTAGTACATGGTGTAATAGGTTATAAATTTTGTTGATTACTCCCTTCTAAGGACCACAATCAAGGAACACCAGCTGGACACGAATCAAATGGCACCACTATCAGGGACCATTGAGAGAACATGAATCAGCTGAGACACCAATTGGGAACGAATCAAATGGCGCCGTTGCCGAGGATGGTGCCACTTTACAGTGATATCACCTTTTCAGAGTACTTGTGATCTTCATCACAAGTTTGTTGACTTTTCTTTTCTTTTTACTAACTCTTTTTATTTGTTTCTTTTTCTTTGTTCATATTTTAATATACCTTTTATTTAGTTTTTAGTTTACCTTAATTTTTTTCTTAGAATTGTTTTTCTTTTGTTTTCTTTGTTTTTAATTCACAAATTGCTAGTTGTGCATGCTCTATTAGATACGAGATAGCAGAGGAAGCCATGAACTTCATGAGTTATGTGGCTGAAGTTTCAAGAGGATGGGATGAACCAAATGCTAGAAATATGGGGAGAATGAAGTCTCAACCTAATGCTAAGGGTGAGATGTATATTTTGAATGATGGCATAGACATGAAGGCAAAGATTGCAGCTATGGCAAGGAGATTGGAAGAGTTAGAAATGACGAAGATGCAAGAAGTGCAAACCATATCTCAGACACCATTGCAAGCTATGCCTTGTGTCATTTGTCTATCTTATGAGCACTTGGTGGAAGAGTGTCCTACCATTCCAACGGTAAGAGAAATGTTTGGTGATTGCAACACCTACAATTCCAATTGGAGGGACCATCCAAATTTCTCTTGGAAACCATAGCCACCTCAGTACCAGCAACCTATTCAAGCACTTCCGCAAGGCTCGAACCTTGAACAAGCTATGGTGAATCTTAGCAAGGTCATGGGAGACTTTGTTGGAGCTTAAAAATCCATCAATGCTCATCTCAGTCAAAGAATTGACAATGTAGAGAGTTCATTGAACAAAAAGATGGATGGAGTGCAACATGATCTATCTCAGAAGATAGATAATCTCCACTATTCAATATCAAGGTTAGCCAACCTCGACACAGTGCAAGAAAAAGGAAACTTTTCTTCTCAACCTTATCAAACTTTTCTTCTCAACCTTATCAAAATTCCAAGGGTATCCATGAAGTGGAGGCTCAAAAGGGAGAATCTTCAATGGTGAAGGAAGTTAAAACGGTTTTCACTTTGAGGAGTGGTAAAGAGGTTGATCTGCCCACATCCAAGCTAGAGCATAAGGTAGAGAGTGAAGCAGAGAAAGAAAATAGGAAGGAAATCAAAGAAAAAAAAAATGGGAAAATCATAGAGAAAGATGACTATGATTTTGATGTAGATGAAAAACCACAGAGGATAGTCATCAAGAAAGAAATGATGAAGAAACACATGCCTCCTCTTTTCCTCCAAGCTTTGTATGGCAAAATCATACAAAGCAAGTCTCAAGTGAGAGATGCAAACTTCATATGGGATCTGGGCAAGCTAAATCAGGATCAAATTTTTTGATGGACTTAGTATTTTTAAAGACTAGTTAGTCCATATCTTTTTGTTTTATTTATTACTTGTTTTAATTTTGATTTCAATGTTTTAATTTTGATTTCAATGCTTTAATTTTGATTTCAATGCTTTAATTCTAATTTGTTTTGATGTAACATAGGTTTTTGGATGATCAAAATCAAGAGGAATGTCAAAAGAGATGAAAGAAGGAAGTTGGGAATCAAGAGGAGCTCAAAAGCAAGGAGAGAGCATGGCCTGCGAAATTTCGCAGCCAAAAGTGGACCGCTACGAAAATGGGCTCCCACTGCAAAATGGTTTCGCAGCCACCCATCCTCTTCTGCGAGAATTTTTGCAGCTGCGAAGAGGCTCCTTGGCACACGAGTGCCATTTCGCAGGCCCGTACACCCATTTTGCAACTGCGAAATGGTTGCGAAACCTCCACGCCTTGAAGATCCTCCATTTCGCAGCCGATACGCCATTTGGAAGGGTGTTTCGCAGCTGCGAAACCACCCTTTGGCACGCGAGTGCCATTTTGAAGCCCCGTACTCTCATTTCGCAGCTGCGAAATGGTTGCGAAATCTCAACACCTTAAAATCCTTCAGCGCGCACACCATGAGCTGACATGTTGCAGCCGCACCCCCATTTCGGCAACTGTTGGACACATTTTGATCACTTACCAAAGTTCATTTCATGCATACCATATGTCGTTTCAAATCTTGGGAAGTCAGGAGTCCAGATCTTCAAACGTTACATGAATTGGAGTTGAAACGAAGAAGTTATGGCCGTTTGAAGACGACTGTGCAAAGCTGAACGGAAATGTTGCAGCCGCACCCCATTTTGCTACTGTTGGACACGTTTTTGGAGCACTTTATGGAGCTCAAATTATGTATACTATATCTTGTTTCTAAGCTCTGGAAGTCAGGAGTCCATAACTTCAAACGGTGCTCGATTTAGAGTTGAAACGAAGAAGTTATGGCCGTTTGAAGACGACTGTGCAAAGCTAAACGGAAATGTTGCAGCCGCACCCCATTTTGCTACTGTTGGACACGTTTTTGGAGCACTTTCTGGAGCTCAAATTATGCATACCATATGTCATTTCGAAACTTGGGAATTCAGGAGTCTAGCGCTTCAAATGGTGTGCAATTTGGAGTTGAAACGAAAAAGTTATGGCCGTTTGAAGACGAACGTGCAAAGCTGAGCGGGAATTTAGCAGCCGAGACGCCATTTGGAAGGGTGTTTCGCAGCTGCGAAACCACCCTTTGGAACACGAGTGCCACTTCACAGCGCCGTACGTCCATTTCGCAGCTGCGAAATGGGCTGCGAAAATCCCCCTCCTCTACAAAATCCTCCCCCCGCTGCGGAAACGATCTCCAAGCTTCAAAAACAGGATTCGATCTTCTTTTTTATGTTTCTTTTTTCCCTTTGGCTTCGAAATGGCTACGAAAATGCTCCAAGCTTCAAAATGGGCTGCGAAACTCCCCTTTGGCTGTGAAATGATTTCACAGCCCCATAGCTACCCCCTGCCAAATCCTCCATTTGCTGCGAAAATGGCCTTTTGATTGTGAAATGATTTTCCAAACTTCGAAATCCTCCCCCCGCCGCAAAAATGATCCCCAAGCTTCAAAATGGCTATGAAATGATTTCCAAACTTTGAAATGGGCTACAAAAATGTTTCTATTTTTTCCATAGGCTGCGAAAATGTTTTTCTTTTTCCCTTTGGCTGCAAAATGACCTCCAAGCTACGAAATGATTTGCAAAAAC
This sequence comes from Vitis labrusca, assembly GCA_011039315.1. Taxonomy (NCBI): domain Eukaryota; kingdom Viridiplantae; phylum Streptophyta; class Magnoliopsida; order Vitales; family Vitaceae; genus Vitis; species Vitis labrusca. The sequence continues at coordinate 45,731 of JAAKHE010000776.1, read as the reverse complement.
ACTTTGTGAAGCCAAGGGAAGTTGCGAAAATGCCAACAAAGCCTCACGACCATGCATCTAAAGAGGAGAGACCTCTCACTGAGATCACACACATGAAGCCTCTCACTCCATTTCTTACCTCCTTAAACCATCAAAGCCTATAGCTCCAACTCAGAGCTCCAGTTGAGGAGACTATGCCATCTAAGGAGACTACCAGAATAGAGGTCAAAGTCCTGATCCAACCCACTCAAGAGGCCACCACAGTTGCATCAACTCCACAGGATCCTACCATTACTTGATCATCTCTTTACTTTTTGTATTTACATATTATATTAGTATAGATAATTCCATGTTTTGATGTCTTATATTCTAGGATTGGATGTATTACTGATGATACATCATATATAGACATCATTTTTTGTTAAGCTTGGCATTTTTCTATTTCCTCTACTCACTAACTCTTTTATTTTTTTTGAAACATGTGGTTTCTCCTATATGACTCAGACTCCATGTCACTCAAGAGGTACCACTTCCTCCCTATTTTTCAATCACTTTTGTCACATTGAGGACAATGTTCAACTTGGTTGGGGGGAGAGTTGAGAAAGTAAGTATTGTTATTAATGCTAAGTTATTTTGGTAATTTAGTTGCTTTTTGCTTAATTTTAAAATTTTTAAAAAGTTTTTTACTCTCCATGGTTATTAAGGAAAATTCTCAAAATAAAAAGGGAGAAATTGAAATTTTGTCTTTTTACTTGACTAAAGTTGATGAATTGTTGAAACTTCTATTGAATTCAACCTTAGTTCTTCCACTTTAAGCTTATCACACACTGTGCACAATAGGTTCCGAGTATAAGATGAAAAACTATTTCCCTCTTGACTTAGGAAAAATTTAGACTTGGTACCTTTGACTTCATTTAATAGTGTTGGGACACCTTATAAAAGGCCAATGAGCCTTTGAAGAAAAAAAAAATGTTTACTTGCCTTGAAACCCAAGCAAGGTCTAAGGGGTATATGGTGAAAATCTTTCAAACTTGGTGCCCTAAGCCTTCATTGGTTGGGAGTCACCGACCTCAATGCTCGTTACAAGGGTGAATAGGTGGAGTTTAACATACTGTAGGTGCTTGGGTATTAAAATTCATTCTCAAAAGTCGGGGGTAAAATCCGAGGAGTTAGTGGTTGAAAGATCCTTAAAGCTTGATGCCCTAAACCTTAATTGGTTGGGAGTCATCGATGGACCCCCGTTACATGGACAATTTAGAAAAGAATACCTTTAAGCCTTGTACTCCTACAATGAAAAAAATTGTGAACCAAGAGGTGCGTTCTTAGCCTACTGGAGGTTGATCAGCTTGCTAAGCTTTGAAAAAGAACTAGGTTGGGGGGAGAGATTAGTTCAACATACTATATTCGGAAGCTAATAAATAACACTTAGATTTTTGTGGAA
>JAAKHE010000776.1:16915-28910 GCA_011039315.1 Vitis labrusca | reverse complement strand
CTCTTGGCAACTTCTTCTTATGCACCTTCTCTTCAAAGTAGAGAAGGGCAGCCATGATTAAGTGGTGAGGGCCAAAAAAGTATCCCTCAGACATTCTGAACAAAGCCTCCAAAAGAACTCCTCTCCTCTGGGTCCAATGCTGGAGTGGATAAATATTATGACGCAATAGAGTTAAAATAAGTGAAATAAGTTCCAAAAAGCACTTCAAAATATTTTTTTAATTTTAATTTTTTTTAAAAAAAAATGAGAAACATCCTTGGAGGAAGTTCTCCCCTCAACAGATGTGGATTTGTAGAGGCTCCTCTGGACAAGATATGCACCATCTCCAGCTGAGAAAGACTAGCCCATGCTCTGTAATCATCAAAATGGCTTGGCTCGTATGGTATATGCAGGGCCTCTGCTATATGGCGAGCTCCTAGAATGCCATGTCGACCATCAATGGTAAAATGGATTAAGGTAGGATCTCTGACCTGCTGAGTAGTCATGGACTGATAAAAATCCATGGCTACTCTGGGATAGAAGAAGTCTCGTGGGGTCAACAGCTCCTCCATGCGATATCTGCGCAGCAATTGGAATGACCCTTTAAGCTCCGGCCGCAATTGGAAGGCGGCTGTGTCAAAGCACAGCTCGGAGTGAAATGGCCGAGCTCGGCAATCCAAATTGCCTTCAATTGGTGGTTGAGTGAGCATTGGACGCCTGAGTATCACTTCAGGAGCTATTTCAGACAGAATTTAGGGCTCAGAAGGTGGCGGCTGGCTTGCTTGAGGCTTCACCGGCGGTGTCGGAGATGGCACCGGAGAGGGCTCTGGAGAGGGAACAGGGGACTGCTCTGTCAAGTCGATGGGCTCTGAGCTTTCGACTCTAGCTCTTTTTTGCAGGGGACGGCCCCCTGACCTGGTAAGATAACACCTCGCCGGTGGTTGCTGTACTGCTGGCTTGGCCGGACGTTTCTGTGGTGTGAGCTTGGCCGGAAGCGAAACGGCTTCTGGCCTTGGAGGCTCAGAAGTAGAAGCTTGAACAGGCGCCTCGCGCGGCGTTCGCTTTCGTAAAAATCTTCTTTTAGATTTCCATTAAGAAATGTCGTTTTCACATCCATTTGTTGCAACTCTAAGTCAAAATGTGCAACTCATGTCATAATGATACGAAGAGAATCTTTCTTAGATACAGGAGAAAAAGTCTCCTTGTAGTCAATTCTTTTCTTTTGAGTGAGTCCTTTAGCAACGAGTCTTACTTTATATCTTTCAATGTTGCCTAATGAATCCTTCTTTATTTTGAAGGTCTATTTACATCCAATGGCTTTTGCACCATCAGGCAACTCAACAAGATTCCAGACTCCGTTAGATGCCATAGAATTCATCTCATTTTTCATAGCGTCATACCATAAATTTGACTCTTTGCAACTTATGGCTTGTGAAAACATTTCAGGATCATTTTCAGTTCCAATGTTGTAGTCCAATTCTTGCAGATACACAACATAATCACTAGGTATTGTTGTTTTTCTTGCTTTGGTAAATCTCCTTAATGTTGTATCAACATTTTCCTAAGGATCACATTGCTCAACTAGTTGTTCAACAATTTATGGCGAATCTTGAACAACTTGATCTATTGGATTGTCATCAGCAATTTGTGGAATTTCAATGATTAGTTGTCTATCACCTGTTTGAACTTGAGGGGCATTGTGAATGACAATCAATCTATCACTTAAAGTGGATGGTTGAGCATCAGTATGATCTTTTTCAGAAATAATGTCCTGAAATCAATCCCTCCCACTAATCAAGTCATTCTCAAGAAACTTAGCATTTCTTGACTCCACAATCCTAGTGCTATGAGATGGACAGTAGAATCTATACCCTTTAAACCTTTCAACATATCCAATGAAATATGAACTAATGGTCCTTGGGTCTAGTTTTTTTTTTCTTGTGGGTTGTAAATTCTTACTTCAAACGGGCATCCCCAAGCGTGTATATGTCGCAAACCCAGTTTCCAACCTTTCCATAATTCAAATGGCATATTGGGGACAACCTTTGTTGGAACTCAGTTCAATATATACACTGCCGTTTTAAGAGATTCGGTCCACAAGGATTCAAGAAGCTTGGAGTTGCTACACATATTCTTAACCATGTCCATTAATGTTCGGTTTCTTCTTTCAGCCACACCATTCTGGTCTAAAACTAGGCATGGTGTATTAAGCAACTATCCCATGCTCTTGAAGAAACTTAGCAAATGAACTAGGTGTTTGTCCATCCTCGGTGTATCTACCATAATATTCTCCACCTCTATCCGTTCTCACAATCTTTATTTGCTTTCCACATTATTTATCTACTTCAGCCTTAAAAACTTTAAAGCCACCCAATGCTTCATTCTTGTTATGAAGCAAGTAGATATACATGTATTGTGAGTAATAATCTATGAAGGAGATGAAGTATTTTGGACCATACGCGTCCATGTTTGGACAACAAATATCTGAATGTATGATCTCTAATATATATGTGCTCCTATTGGCACCCTTCTTAGACTTGTTGGTCCACTTTCCCTTAATGCAGTCCACACAAGTGTGAAAATCAATAAAATCTGAAGTACCGAGTACTCAGTCATTTTCTAATCTCTTAATTCTCTATATGAAGATATGTCCCAATCTCTGGTGCCACAACATAGAGGAATCTTCATTCATAACACATCGTTTTGTACCAGTGTGAACATGCATAGTGTTATTAGTGGTATCGTTTTGCAAATTGATAGAGAAAAGACCATTAGACAATGTACAATTTCCAACAAAATTAGATTTATAAAACAAATTGAAAAATGTCTCATAAAAACTAAAGGAAAAACCGAAAAGTACAACTCTTGAAATTGAAATCAAATTCCTAGAGAAACTTGGAACATAAAATGTCTTTTCTATATTTAAAATAAAACCACAACTTAAAACTAAATTGCATATTCCAACAGCCTCCACATGGGGACGCATCTTGTTTCCTGAATAAATGCATTGCTCACTTAGCATTGGCTTCCTTAGGTTTCGCACACCCTATAAGGTATTCAAAACATGAATTGTAGAACCAGAATCAATCCACCATGTGTTATAAATAACATCAACCATATTAGATTCATAACAAACAAATGAGATTGATTTACCTTTCTTCTCAAGCCATTTCTAGAATTTGGTGCAATCCTTCTTCATATGCCCATTTTTCTTGCAGAAGAAGCACCTATTAGCCTTCTTGATTCCACCTTGGGACGGTATTTTACCTTTTCTTTTCTTTTTGATATGATTATGATCCTTTCTTTCCATTTCCATTAATGCACTCTCACTCAATTCCATTTTTAGCCTTCTCTTCTCTTGAACACACATGGTTAGAAGCTCATTAATTGACCACTTATCCTTGTGTGTGTTGTAGGAGATTTTGAAGGGTCCATATTGTTGTGGAAGAGTGTTCAAAATGTAGTGCACAAGGAAGAAGTCAGACATTTCAACCTCAAGTGTCTTCAATTGTGCCACAATGTCCCTCATCTGCATTATGTGCTCTCGCACACTACTTGCATCGGTGAGCCTTAAGGATGAAAACTTCATTATCAGGGTACTGGCAAGTGCCTTATCTGAAGTCACAAATTGCTCATCAATAGCCTTCAGTAATGCCTTGACATTGTCATGTTGATCGACAGAACCAAAAATACCATAAAAGATTTTGGTCCTTATGAACATTAGACTAAGGCGATTTGATTGCTCCCATTGTTCATAAGGAGCCTTTTCAATTATAGTGTTGCTATCAGTAATGGTTGATTTGTCTTTCCCGATAGCATAATCAATGTCCATGCACCCCAAATGGAGGAGAATTCTCTCTTTCCAAACCTTATAGTTATCACATTTCAATTTGGGAATATCACATTTTATATTAGAGAAATTCGCAGGATGCATGATTGCACAAAAATTAAACATACATGATTATAATTCAAAATTGAGACTAATAACCATATATCATGTTTTACCAATGTAACTCATGTTCCAAAATTATGAATCTAGTGACATAAAACTTGCATGTAGACTAAAGTTCTAGTTCAATTAGATCCATGTAAAACGTCATGATAAAACTATCAAATTATGTTCCCTTTCCTAATTCCTGTGGGTAATTAAGAAATATAATTTGATATTCCATCTTAATTAATATACAAATATAATTAAAAATTCATGTGGGATAAAATTTTATTATATCAAATGTAATTAATTACCCGTAATGTCATTTTTCTATATGTGATCCTAAAACACTTAATATATAATTTTATGTAATTAAAGATGTTGTGGCTACTCCTTAATTAATTAAAATTATATAGATCACTTGACATTTAATTAATTCACAAGAAAAGCCTATATAAATTGCATGAAACCATAATCAATATGTACACAAAACTCAATATCAATGTACTAATATTATTCAACTCAATATCACATGTATAATAAAACAATAAATCCCACGCACAAAATTATGAAACAAATATTATAAGTACATAAATATCTAAAATTAAATCCATAAAGAACCTTGCATAATTAAAGAATCAATTTAATGTGCAAAATTATTTTAACTTAATGTTGTATGCATAATAAACCATAAAATATACATACAAATAAAAAAAAAATATAGCAGATAAAATATCCATAAATTGAAAGATCTTAAAACACGACATTTAATGAATTTCCAAAAAAATAATAATAATTTTTTTTAAATGCTGTTGGGAGGAGTCAAACCTAGGTAGTGGCTGGGGAAATGCAAGGCTAGGACCAACTAGGCTATTGCCCTTTTTCTTGTTTCTACTTTACTTATTTCTTTCTTGTTTACAGTCAAAATGATAAGCCCATGTAGTTGTCTTCTACCTTCAACCGGGTTTGTTTGACCCATTTGCTACTTGAAATGAAACCCGACGGTTTCCAGGTATTCCAGACACCAATTGACGATTTAAAACACTGAAATGTTAAAAATCTCATCTCCTAATGATTTCTAACCATATTTTTCATCAAAAACTTCTAAAAACCATAAACTTCAAAATACCAAAACTCATAGTATTTTTTTTTATTTATTAAAAAACACGGATTGTAAAACGAAAAAGGCAAATGCATACATTGCTCTGATACCAACTAATGGACATAAATAATCTAAACATGCTCATAACAATCCTTAAATAGCAATTAGATCATAAGCGGAATTGAAAATAGATTGAAAACGTACCTCCCGTTATTGCCACTCTTATAGGTTAAAACCGTGTCTTCAAATTTTCAGGTTCCAGGTGCTTCTAAACCTTTCTCAACCTCCACTTAGATGGTGTTTTTTAAGACTGAAAGAGATTAAAGGTTTAGGGAACCATTCCCTTTAGACACCATAAAAGTCCAGAAGTTAAAATAAAGTAGTTTCTCAAACAATTCAATACAATGACTAGCTCTTTCCACTACTACGACTATATCTTTTTACCATAAATTAATTTATGGTTAAAAAAGTATTTTGTATAATTTTTTCATTAAAAATTATTATGGTTAAAGAAAATATTTTATGATAAAAGAGTCTTTTTTTCATTAAAAATTATTTGTTGGGGATCGTTGCTATAAGTTGGTGAGTAATTATTGTTAGCATTTTGCTTTGAAAAATATTATTTATAAGGTGATTGTCAATGAATTATATTAAGTGATTATATAAATTTACCACTTTTAAACATTAATAAAAATTTAGCAAAAGAATAATTGTAATTTATTTAATGTTATTAAGTTATAACCCTAAGAAATCCATTGGTTAAAAGTGTTCATTGATAAATTATAATATAGAATATACTATTACTTTAAAAATAGTGTCATTAAATTCTTTGATTGCAATTATATTGCTAGTTTTTAATTTTTACTTCAATTGTAATATGCAGAGGGTTGGGTTAAACATTGATAGTTTTTTTTTTTAATTTGTAAATTATTATAATGTTAAAATAAATTTTAAAATAAATAAAAAAATGTAAAATTTGATGAGGGTACAAAAATTATGATGAAAGTACAAAGAATGTGAAAATAGTATGAGAAATATGAAGAGAGTATGAAGAATGTAAGGAGTCTAAGAAGAATATGAAGAATATACAAAAAATAAAAAATAAAAAAATGTGAAAAGAGAATGAAAAATGTGAGGAATGTACGAAAGATGTGGGAATTGAATAAAATAATGTAAGGAGGGTATGAAGAGTATGAGGAATATACAAAAAATATAAAAAATATAAGGATGATACAAAAAAATATGAAATAGGTACAAAAGAATATGAGAAGAGTATCGTAAATATGAGAAATATACCAAAAATGTGAGAAGAATACAAAAATATGAGGAAGAACAAAGAATGTGAAAATAACATGGAAAATGTGAGGAGAGTACTACAAATGTGAGGAAGTATGAAAAAGTAAAGAGATCTATGTTTTTTCTTAAATGAGATGGAGTTAGATTTTTATTCAAAATTTTAAAAATCTTATATTTGTTCTTATATTTTAAAAGACATTTTAATACGAATGAGGAAATGGTTTCCAGGCAAGCTTGAAAATGGCATGTACAAATTCCAAGTCTCCGAATCAACCAATTCTCATTCAAATTGCTACTTTCATGAGCCTTTTAATCATCTTGCTGTATCAGTTAATAATGTTATCTCTAAGACTTGTGATATTTGACATTCTTGTTTAGGTCACCCTTCTATTGAGATTGGAAAGAAGGTGCACTCACTCTCTATTTTCTTGGTTGTATCCTTTGCATACAAAGAGTCAAGCTTTATCTATATTTGTTTACTTCAAAAATCTTATGGAAAACCAATTTAATATTAAAATATAATATAATCAATTTGATGGTAGGGGTGAGTTCATGCCTTCTCATTCTTAGCCAATCATGGCATTAAACATTGATTATCTAGTCCTAAAAGTCCACAATAGAAGGGAATAATAATCATTATGTTGTAGGTTAACCTTGTTCACTCAAGAATCTATGCCTTTCAAATTTTGGGTGTATGCATTTTGTGCTATTATTTTTCTCATAAGCAAAATGGCTTCTTATATGTTGAACTTTCAATCTCCTTATTAGGTTCTTTTTAGATCAATTCTTGATTACTCTTCCTTTAAATCCTTTGGGTGTCTTTGCTACCTCTATTTGTCCTTTCAATAGACAAAAACTGCAATCTTGGTCTACTAAATATCTTTTTGTTAGTTGCAAGTGGGTTTATAAGTTCAGTATAATCCCAATGAAAATGTTAAACTTTTTAAGTCATGCTTGGTTGACAAGAGATTTCATCAAAACACATGGCATTGAATGTTTTTAGTCCTATGGTTAAAGTGGTTACTATTTGAATTGTTCTCATGATTACTCTCTTATTTGGTTGGATGGTTTGCTAGTTGGTTGTGCATAATAATTTTTTAAATGGTGATTTAGATGAGAAAGTATTTATATCCCAACCATAAGGATTTTTTCATCCCAATATCTTGATTATGTCTGCAAGCTTAGCAAAGCTCTCTATCACCTCAAGTAAGCTCCTTATGCCTCGTTCACCAAATTAAGATCGGCCTTAGACAACTCAAGTTTTAGATGTGTAAAGGGTGATAATTTAATGTTTGTTTATTTTTTAGTCTCATATCTTATAGTTATCTTGGTCTATATTAATGGTATATTAGTTGTTGGAAGTAGCTCTACTCAAATCCCTCAATTCATTGTTTTCCTTAATGCTTCCTTTCCCTATATGATCTTGGTGTTATCAATTATTTTTTTTAGTGTTAAAGTCACTCATACATTTGAAGTTCTTCTTTTTAGTTGACAAAAGTACATTATGGAATTGCTTACTCGCACAAAGATTCTTGCTTGTAAACCAACTACTACTTCTATTCATGTTGGTCCAACCTTGCCTCAATTTGATAAGGAATCATTTCATAATGCCTCTCTTTATCATAGTATTGTCAATGCTCTGCAATATGCCACTATTACTCAACTAAACCCATCTTTTGTTGTTAATAAGTTTAGCAATTCATGTCTCAACTTCCTTCTAATCATTGGTTATCTATGAAACACATTTTGCATTATTTGATAGGATCTTTATATTATTATTCTTTTGTAAGAAATTGATCATTTTCATCTTCAAGCTTATTTAGATACACTCTTGCTCTCTTGTCCTAATGATAGGAAAAACCCCAATTGCTAGTGTCTTCCTTAGGTTGAATTTGGTTTCTTACTCATCTATTAAGCAATTGTTTATTTCAAGTAGTGTTGAATTAGAATATTATGATCTAGTTATTGCAATTGCTAAGCTCACTTGGGTCCAATCTATGCTTTAGGAATTGTGTATAGCATAGGTCACCCCTCCATTTTTGTGGTGTGATAATCAAAGTGTTGCTCATCTTACTACAAATTGAGTCTCTCATGCTTGCTTGAAACATATTGAAGTAGATTTCCATTTCATTCATGAAAAGATGTTACATAATGATCTTGTTATTCAATATTTTCCCTCTACTGATCAACTTGTCGATGTACTTATCAAGCATCTTCCAAGTGTATTGTTGTTAATTGTTTGTAGTAAACTATGTGTTGTTCCCAAATCGATTAGCTTGCCAGGGGATGATAAATAGTAGATTACCACCTCAACCTAACTTCTAAAATAATCTATTAGTTATAACAACTATTTCGTTGTGGATGCATATTATGCACCCACGTTTTGCTCTTATTAGATTTGGTGAATTACACACTAAAACCTTATATAAATATTTAACATGACAAGCTCATAAGTTACATAGTTTTTTAGTTCATTCTCTAGAATTTTCAATTCACTTCCAAAGCCTAAAAATCACAAATTGTTGAAATATTGAATTGACTCTTTTTTCCTTCACACTTTGGTATTTGAATTCATAATTCTAGCAATAAAATGGAGCCCGTTGCTTACATTATTGATTTTGAAATGTCTATATTTTGTTTTGATTGATTAAATTATTATTATATTGCCTTGGTGTATGAAACAATTCCAATAAATTCTAAATTCATCTCAACATAAGAAAAAAAAGAAATATTTTTCTAGAGTTAATTCTACTAATTTGAGATTGGGGATGATTCTATATGAATTTATTGCATTTTTAAGATGTTTCAATCAAGAATTAATATACAACAATGAGTATGATTTCCAAATTTAGTGGAAGAAAGAAGAGACTAATGCCATTGAAGGACCAACTATTCTCATCCATGTAACAAAGGTTATGCTTTTTGTATTATATTATTTCTTGGTGCGATTTTTTTGTTTTTGATATTTATTGGATAACCCATGAGTGTTGATGCAAGGTCCACTGGAGTCAGATCCGCCTAATTCGATGGGAATTAGACAACCTTCCTCTTTACGATGTGCTCCTCAGAACTCCTACTCAGCAATGGGGAGGCTGGGTGAGTTTCTTCCTTGCACAAAGGATGTCCGAACAGGTGGTTGAAGCACGCCCCTCCGAAGCTTAAGTTAGGCAAAGATAGTTTTAGGCTTCTCAAATGAGAGAATGAGTAGGTCAACTTATGTGTGTGTACTTTGTTTGTGTTTTAGGAGGGTTTTTTATAGTGCTAAGGAGAAAGACACTGTAGTGCTGACTAGGGACTTTGATATTCTTTGTAATGATGATTGTCTTACAAGTGACAAGGCAATCATTGTAGTTTTAGGTGGCTGGCAGGTGCCATCAGAAGATATGTCATGATGCTCAACCGTGCAGTTGTCCATCCCTTCAACCTACTGGAAGTGTGGGGTTGTGTGCAGTAATTAATTGACATGGACTTGAGGGTTGGGGAAGGTTCTATCAGTCATTCCCCTACCAGATGTGAATGATTACGTAAAACAGTAGGCCTTGAAGGCTAACCAGGTGGTTCTATCTGCTCGGGGAGTTCGGTCTTAGTTGTTGTTCGTCTACGTATGGGAAAGGCCCCTCCTTTCATTGACCAGATGGCATGGTCATGGTCTGGATGGAAGAATCTGGACAGTGCTTGGTTGGAAGTGACATGTGGAATGACACATGGAGGGCTCCCACAATGCCTTTTTTTAACCCGTTTACCTATGTCTGGGCAGAGGTGGATGGGTTAAGTGTTTCTTCATATCACTCTAGTGCTTTTGGACACGTGCCGCTCAAGGAATTAAATGTGGGTCACTTTCACCAAGGCCACCTATTAGACGACGGGTCGCTTTGGGGTGTGCTCCCAGGCGGCATGTCTTTTGGGATCCCTAGGGTTTCGCTCTCCTATAAATAGGGGATTCCCAGACCTTCGAGGTTACCTTTTTTGAATATTTTCATTTTAGAGCTCTTTTTTTTCCTGATTTTCGCATCTTTCCTGCTGCAACTTTAGTCGATGTTCTTCCTCCGTTGCGTCACTACCGTTTTTAAGCCTTCTACAGGCAGACTCTTCCTTTGCTGGAAGTCATTCATGCTGGTTTTAGTGAGCTTGTTTTTCTCCGCATTCCATTTTCTCTCTTTTTTTGTTTGTTTGCTTGTTGTTTGGGGACTGTTTTTTGGGGTTTGCGAGTTTTCTTGTGCACAAAGTGGTCATTGCGAAGCCCAGACTATAGGGCTTTTGCGTTCTAGTGGGGAAGGTTACTGGCATTGAGGGCCCCTCTGGTAGGCAGACATGATTTTTCTATACTTTTTTATTTTATTTTAATACATACTTGTTTTTTTCATTCTTCTTTCCGTATACACTTTACTTTTCACACGCCAATCTTATTGGTAATACTGCTTTAAGTTGGATACATTCCAAGGGCGAAGCAGGGGTACTCCGTCCAGTGTTTATAGATGGTATGCCCTCGAGTCCCTAGCCTTAGTCACGACATAAGGTCCTTCCCAATTAGCTTGGAGTTTTCTAGCTCCTATTTTGGCTGTGTTCTCAAAGATTCTTCTAAGGACTAAGGTTCCAGTACAGAAAATATGTGGTCGGGCCTTTCTATTGTAATGGGCAATGACTCTCTATCGATAGGAGGCCATTTGGATGGCTGCATTCCCCCTCACTTCATCTGCCCAGTCTAAGTGCCTTTCAAACTCTTGATTTTCATTCATTTGACCTTGAACGACTATTTTGGCGGTGGGCATTCCTATCTTAGTTGAATAACGGATTCCATCCCGTAGGTAATGGCGAAAGAAGTGGTCACTGTAGGCAGCCCGAGGGTTGTCCGGTATGCTCACAGGACTCCAGGCAACTCATCTACCCACTTTCTTTTGGCCCCTTCCAATATTTTCTTTAGTGCAGTGAGTAGGGTTTTGTTTTTCACCTTTGCTTGTCCACTACTCTAAGGATAGCGGGGCGTGGAATATAGATTCTTGATTTTTAGCTCAGAACAAAAAGTTCTGAAGACAATGTTATCAAATTGCGGCCCATTGTCTGCTATAATTGCTTGTAGGATCCCGAACTGACAGGCGATGTTTTTCCAGACGAACCTGGAGATGTCTTTGTCTTTGATGCTAGTATAGGCTTCTGTTTCTACCCATTTGCTGAAGTAGTCAGTGGCTACGAGCAAAAAAATTTTATGTGCAGCTGCAACGGGTAAGAGACCAATGAAATTCATCCCCCATAATGCGAACAACCAAGGGCTCATGATCGGATTGAGTATTTTAGACAACATACAAGAAATGAGAGCATACTTCTAACATCGGTCGCACCTCTTGATATAGTTTTTTGCGTCTTGCCTCATGGTCGGCCAATAGTATCCCTACGTGTGAGTGCGATGTCACTACAAGAAAAAAAGTCATTATTGACATATATCATCTTGACTTAAGATAATATATGTGAAGATTGTCTATTTAAATGAACAATTATGACATATACAATTTAGTTTAAATCAATAATGACATATATAATAGTTATTGCATTTTTCCATGACTTATTATGATGCAACCTTGACAAATAATTTATAAGTCAATCTATAATTAATATGTTCATATGTCAAGGTACCAAAATGAAAGCAATAATGACACACACACACACACACACACACACACACACACACACAC
>JAAKHE010000776.1:0-15298 GCA_011039315.1 Vitis labrusca | reverse complement strand
TCACCTCTTATGAAGATAATGTTGTACTTTTCAATTTAAGTTTGTATATTATTTTAATTGAATGTTTTTAGCTAGGTTTTGTTTGTATATAGAAAATAGAGAGGTACTTGAAAAACATTTATGGAATTGTGGTCTTAATATTTAATGTATTTGTAATAATTGTTTTCCTTAAATAGTAATTTATTTAAAATATTTTAAGGACTTGATTGTGATTATCATAATTAAAAATATACCAAATTTAATTTTGAGATAGGTTTCATATGGTATATAACATGTTCATTTTCCATTAAAAAAAATAAAAATGATAATAAAATAATATTAAATTTTTCATAAGTTATATTGACATATGGCTCATGCCCAATATTGACATGTGTAGTAGCAACTATGACATATGTGATACCAAACGTTGACATTATAGAGAAATTATGATATATATAAAATCTAACCTTGACATATATATTTAGAAATCTTGACATATGTGGGATTAATCATGACATATATGACGTCTGACCTTGACACTTGTTGGAGTAACCTTAACAAAAGAGTAAGTTAACCTTGACATAAGATCAAGTAATCTTGTCATATGTTAAATTCAACATTGATAGAAGTAAAAGAAACATCGATAGATATCATATTATTAAGATTTCATCATTAGTAGAAATAGAGAAATCTTGACATATGTATATGCCAAACTAGCTTTAGACTTTTCTTGACACTGGCATAGATGACATATACAAATAGTAACCTATCTTGATAGATATACCTTATCTAAACAGTGAAAAACTGTCAATAATGGCCTTTTTTCTTGTAGTGTGTGCTAAGGTACGTCCGCATGCATGATTGCTGCACACACCCTCATGGAGCTCAACTAGGATGTATTGGGCTTCCAAATTTCCCAAACATTTCAAGTACGACCCTCCAAAAGATCGCCTGTAAAGGCTATCACTGATTAGAGTGAAGCGGGCGACCTGCACCCGGATGTTGTGTGCATGCTTTTCATCTTTAGGTAGTTCTCCTGTTCGGAGATACTTCACAACTACGTGCATCCAGTCGGTGTTCGACTCAACAGTACTATATATCGATGCTGGTGCAATTAAAAACGTGGCCCGGAGGTAGATGGGCAACAACGCAACCTCCTTTATAGGAAGAGTGATGGCTATTATGGCTAGAATGTTAGTCTTAAGTTTTCTGTTTGGGGTACTCTTTTGATAGCTCATTCGCCTAGTTTTGCTAAGCGATTTTCTACCAGTGTGAGATAGCAAGCCATGTGTTCGTCCTTAGCTTCATACTCTTTTCGAATTTGCCCAATGATTAGTTGAGAATTGCTACATATTTTTAACTTGATTGCTGCCAAGGTAAGGGCAAGGTCCAGTTCGGCCAAGATCGCCTCATACTCAGCTTCGTTGTTGGAGGAGGGGAAACTGAGCTAGATAGCTTGCTCTAATAGCTCCCCAATTGGTGATTGTAAAATTAGGCCTACCCCAACACCAGAGGCCTTGGATGCTCCATCCACTTGAAGAATCCACCACCCTTCACCAGGGGAGTCGGATAGGTGAGACGACTTTTGGGGGAGTTCAACTATAAAGTCAGCTATGACTTGTCCTTTCAATTCTAGTTTAGGCTGGTATTTGATTTCGTACTCACTCAACTCAATGACCCATTTTAGCATTCGTTAGGATAGGTCCAGTTTATACAAGATGCTTCTGAGTGGTTGATTTGTGAGCACAGTCACTTGGTGGCTTGAAAGTACGGGCGGAGCTTCTGAGTGACACTTTTCAAGGTTAAAGTCGTTTGCTCCATTTTGGAGTACCAGGTTTCTACGTCAACCATTGTTTTTCTTACATAGTAGACGAGCCTTTGTTCTTTGTCTCTTATGTGACAAAACAGAACAACACTAACCGCACAGTCAGACATGGCTAAATACATGTAGATCTATTCACTAGATTGAAGGCTACTCAAAATGAGCGGCAAAGAGAGATAGCGCTTAACTTGAATGCCCATCCACATTCATTCATCTAATCGGTTATGCTTGCCCCCTTGGGTGTAAGGAAGAAGAGCCTTAACTTTTCAGTGAAACGGACTATGAAACATCCTAGTGCGGCTAGGTGGCCTATGAGGCGTTGCAACTCTTTCTTGCTACTTGGAGTAGGCGTCTCAAGGACGACTTTTATTTGATTCGAGTTGACTTTGATTTCTCTCTATGTTACCATAAACCTTAAGAATTTACCCGTGCTGACACCAAAAGCGCATTTAATTGGGTTAAGCTTCATATTGTATGCCCTCATTAAGTGAAATGTTTCCTCTAAGTGTTGGGCGTGTTCGCTCCAGGTTTTGCTTTTTACCACAATATTGTCGAGATATACTTCCACGGTTCGACCGATCAAGGGTTTGAAGATCTTTGTCATCAGCCTTTGATAAGTAGTGCCAACATTCTTGAGCCCAAACGACATAACTTTGTAGTAGTACAGCCCGTGCGGTGTCATAAAGGCTGTATTTTCCCCATCTGGCTGGAACATGGGGATCTAGTGGTACCCAGAGAAAGCTTCTATGAAGGAGAACATTCCGTGCTTGGGTGACATCTACTATTTGATCTATTCGGGACAATGGAAAACTATCCTTTGGGTAAGCATCATTCAGATTGGTGTAATCAACACAGACTCGCCATTTTCCACTTTTCTTCGGAACAACCACCACGTTTGCTAACCAATCTGGATATTCAACTTCCCTGATAAACCCATCTATTAGCAATTTGTCCACCTTAGACTGGATAATCCTTTGCATGTTCAGGTGGAAGTGTCGAACCTTTTGGCGGACGAGTTGTGAGGAAGGTATGACGTTGAGTCAATGTTAGGCTATAGATGGATGGATTCCATGCATGTCAGAGTGAGTCCAGGCGAAGATGTCTTTATTCCACTGAAGCATGCCTCTAAATAGTTTTAATTCATCCGGCGCAAAGAGAGAACTGGCATAAATAATGTGGTCAACGTTGCATGAGAGATGTAGAGGTTGGAGTGGGTCGGCTGTCAATGGATCCTTCTCCATTGGGTTTAATGATTGCTATTGTTCCTCCGTAGTTGATGGTTCTGGGAGTGGCTCGCTACTAGTTGGGAGTCCAGATTCAAGTGCCACTTGATAACACTGGCGTGCAGCCAACTGACTACCAAAAAGGTCGATTTGTTCGTTCCCAATGAGATAGATTACCATATGATGATATGTAGAGGGAATGACCTTCATGCTATGAAGCCATGCGCATCCCATGATGGCATCAAAATGGGACAAATGTTCTACCACTAAGAATTGCACATTCATGGTGACCAGGCCAGCCTGGACGACTAATATGACATCTTCTAGGGAAGTTGTTGTGGCTCCATTGAATCCAGATAGTATCCACCTCGGGTTTTCTAGGGCAGATGACGGGAGTTCCATTTGCCTGTAGGGCGGTATCTGCAAAAGGTTAACTGAGCTGCCTGGGTCGATCAAAACTCTTCTTACATCAAACCCAGTTATTCTTAGTGTCAGGATTAGGATGCCTTCGTGTGGATGTAGAACCTCGTTGGCATTTATTAGAGGGAAGGTAATCGTGCCGTCCACGGGACGCGCATCCTCGTCCGACAAGTTATGTTGAATGGAGCTGATTCGTTCCCTTACGGAGGCCACGCGAAGTAACCTTTGCCTTTTTCACTTGGAGTTGTATTTTTCATCAATTGGGCCTCCGTGAATGTAGTTGATGATAACTCTTGGAGCTACTGGAGTTGTAGGGGTTTGAATGGCCAAATCTCGGGTCGTTTCTCTTTATCCTCCGGCTATGCAGATATATTGTTTTAAGTGCCCAACCCTGATTAGTCTTTCCACTAAGTAGTGGAGACTTCTGCACTGTTCCGTAGTATGACCATGATCTTTGTGGTAGACACACTTCCGATTTCGATCCCATTTGGCCGGATCTGTCTTAACCGGCTCCGACAATCTAAAATCGGATAGGTCATGAATCATGGGGAGGAACTTGTTGTATGAAATGTTGAGGGGGGTTAGGCTAGCTTGGCTTGGCTACTGTTGGTCATCTCGCCCCTTATTATCTTGCCTTAGTTGGTTGGAGGGCTTAGAGCTTCCAACATGGTCGTTTTTGGTTAGTCGGCTGGTAACCAGGACCTATTGGGTTGTCGTGCGAACATCATTTTTGAGCATGGAGTACTTTTTTTTTTGTTTGAACAGATCATCTGATTGCGTGCCCAGCTGGTGTACCTTGATTTTGGTCCTCAGATAGGAGTAATCAACAAAATTTATAACCTATATCCCCATGTGCTAGGATAGCCTCAGCTAGTATAGCATAGTGGCTCTAGGATCGCTCACTGGGAAGGGTTTTCAACTTATAATTGATAATAATTCAAAGTTGAATTGTTGTTGTTTCATTTCAATGTTAGTTTCAAAAGAAAACATAAACTTTGGTTTTAAAACGATTGGTTTTAAGCTAACCAAAAATAGTAACAGAAATTACTAATAAAGAAAGTGTTTCTTGGAGTTTTTGGATCATTGGGGTCAGGCTCCTAATCCAAAATAGAGTTCCGGTCACTTTAATCTTTTCCTCGCATTAGAGAATTAACATATAGTTATTTCTCTAACCGGTGTGGTACAGATGCTTCCCTTTTATGGATTCAAACACTAACTCCCTCTCATTGATTCATCTTGCAATGGCTCGTG
The DNA here is from genome assembly GCA_011039315.1 of Vitis labrusca. Classification (NCBI taxonomy): domain Eukaryota; kingdom Viridiplantae; phylum Streptophyta; class Magnoliopsida; order Vitales; family Vitaceae; genus Vitis; species Vitis labrusca. Next base: position 10,603 of record JAAKHE010000776.1, on the reverse strand, counting down.
CCTCTCACTTAGCATTTGCCATTCAAGGTGATCCTTAACCTTGGATTTCCCTTCTCAAGCTCGCGATAGATAACTAATGGATGTCTCCTTAGAGTTCAAAAGCTTATCAAGTGTTGGCAATTCTAGAAAATCCTATCTTCAAATCACTTCCCAAAGGCTCGCAAGAGATAAACTAGTGCATCTCAATGGATGGAGATCACTTGCCTTACCAAGTGTTGGCCCAGGTGATTTAAAGGCGTTTTAAGTTAACTAAAAACATAGAAACCATTAACGGGTCACACTTTCTCTTCATTAATAGCTGAAATAACAAAACTACCAATTTTTGCACTCGGCACCTTACCCAGCTACCTTAGCTCCAAGAGACAAAAAGCCTAGCCACTCATTCTCTGAGGAAACATCCTTAAAGCTTGTTTGGCTAGTAAGAAAAATACAATCAAAGTGAGTAGGTAAAGTAGAGCAAAGCTCTGTATATTACTTCCTTCAAAACTATACAAAAAGTTGTCTGAGAACAAGTTCCCGAGATCATGTCTGTGTAAAGAAAATTACAAACTATATATATGAGGTTATTCACCCTTTGTTCTTACTTATTAACTAAGGAATCCTATGATTGGTGGATTACAAGGAGAAAATGGGGATTTAAACAACAAATATCTGAAGAAAAAAATCTAAAAGAGTCGGTCGTAAATATTTGGAAGCACTCAAGAGGATTTCACAAGCATGCAAGATGGGCTGTGAAATTTCTCAAGCTGAAGGTCTCCATTTCGCAGCCAAAGGCTAATTTCGCAGTGATCACTTTGTGATTTCGCAGCCAAAGGCTGATTTCGTAGCTGCGAAATTGGCCTTTGGCTTGGTATGATTAGCTTCTAATGGCTATAACTTCTTCATTTCAACTCCGATTCATGCATCGTTTGAAGTGTTACATTTCTGACTTCCCGAGCTTTGAAACGACACATAGTATGCATGAAATGGACTCTAGGAAGTGCTCCAAAAGTGTCCAAAAGTTGCTATCCTCTTGAATTCTTCATGTTAGATTTCTCTCTTTGCTTTCCCTCCTTGCATTCATGATTTGCTTTTGGCAAAGGACTATAAAGCTTCAAAGCTTAGGTTCTTCATATTAATGAGCTTCCAATTTCTTTTCCATGGATTCCATAGAACTCTCCTCAATCTTGGTGTTAGCCTAAGGGTTTTCCTAATCGAGTTTTGATGATAACAAACCATGGTTAAGTAACTAATTGGTTTAATGTTTAAGAATCTCAGGTATAAACTCGAAAATTCATCAAAGGACCAAATGGATACAAGATCGAGACGCTTGGAAGACTTGAGATCATAGGAAATGAATGTAAGATGATAGCATGAGTGCACTTAGGATGTTCATACATTTTCATGCATCTTAGAAAACTAGGTTTATTCTTTAAAACTTGATTTTCTTTAAAACCCGAGTTTTATCAAATATACCATAGGCAAATTGATTCAAAATTGGCATATTAACTCACCTAAAGACCTTGCCTAAGTGTTATAAAAGAAATGAATCAACAAATAGGTTTTTCGGGGCCAAAAAGGCTCAACCGGTCGAGGCTAAGGCCAACCAATCAACCGGTTGAGGAACCGGTCCACCGGCTGAGGTCGTCCGGTCGAGGAAGGTTAAAAACCTTATCTCTCTCCCAATAGCCTTATCTTCCCGGTCGAGGTGATTCCTTTACCGGTCGAGGTCCGGTCGAGGACCGGTCGAGGTCCTATTAAGGCAACGGTAACCTGTCATGCATTAAATGCTCCAAAGGTTAGTGAACCGGTCAACCCCTAGCTCGACCGGACGAGGCTGCCTTTTGCTGTTTTTGACTCCCAAGCTTAGAAACCTATAAATTGAGAGCTCCACTTTATTTATTGATAAGAGAACAATTGCATTCAAAGCCTACCTACCTGTTCTTGATCAAAAAGCTCTCATTTCTTTCTTAGTGCATTAAACCATCACTTGCATATTCTTAGTGCACTCTTGTAAATCATCCTAGCTTTCTCTTGTACTTGAACCATCCTTAAGCTAGGTTGAGAGTTTCATCTTTGTGTAAACTGAGTGTGAAAGCCTTCAAGTGGTTCAAATCTTGAAGAGATTGTGTAAGAGCCCATTGGAGCCGGAATCCAAGTGTAAGAAGATTGAAAGCTTGATTGAAGCTTCAAGTTAGTGGAACCCTCACTCGGTTAGGAGATTGGGGAGAGTGGACGTAGGCAAGGGAGTGCCGAACCACTATAAACCCTAGTTTGAATTCTCCAACTTTATCTCTTTCCTTTATTTATTTTGTGCATATATTATTATGTGGAAAAAGATTTTTGAAAAACCCAATTCACCCCCCCTTTTGGGTATTTTCCTTAATTATTCATAGCCTTTGTTTTATCACTTGGATTGCTTTGGTGATCAAAATACTATAAAAAACACCAAAACTTAACACAATTTGATTAGAAACGATTGCAAAGGTACTTAATATGCTAATTGAGTTAAATGGTAATAACTACTACTCAAAAGTGTTTAAAAGAGTTAATTAAAAGCTACAAAATAACACTTTTTGAGTAGTAATCATCATCCATTGTTGCTGGCGGCTTCTTAGTGAGAGATTCGAAGAACGGCGTGCTCAGACAGATGCTTCTCTTAAAGATTTGTAGGATGACGTCCATGCTAAAGGACTCTACTTGCAACATGGCCTGTTTGAACCATTTTACGAACTCTCTTAAGGATTCATTTTCCTGCGTCTTGATGTTCTGCAGGGTGCTTATGTTTTGCTTGTGGCGAGTTGAACATAGGTAGTGTCCCACAAAGGCTTCTAATAGATCCCAAAAATTGTTCGCGGAGTTCTTTGGGAGGCTGTGGAACCACGAGAGAGCCTGGCAGTGTAGGCTACCTGGAAAGACTTTGCATAACAGTGCATCGTTCACTATGTTTAGGGTCATGAGCTGCTTGTAATGTATGATATGCTCAAACAGATCGCTCATTCTGTCATATGTTGTGAATTTTGGTACCATGAACCCCCTTGAGGGCTCATAGTTGATGATGTGAGGGCTAAAAGGCATGGATAGCATGTCATCTAATCGTCAGCTGATAGAGTCAGGCGGACCTCGATCTGCTAGAACTCCCGCTTATTGATGTGCTGGAGGATGAGAGGGCCACTCCGACATAATCGCTGTAGTAAAGGGACCAAGTCGGACCTCTTGGGTTGCTGCTACACATGGTCTTCCCTCCACGCCCAGTGTTTGAGGTCCTAACTAGGCCGGTATTGTGTCAGACAGTTGCGGCCTCCTATTGCGCCTCTTTTTTGTTGACACACAGGTAGAACTATAGCTTTCGTCTAGCAACGCTTGACGAGCTAGTGAAAACTTCTCATCGGGTTGTATCTCTTGACTGCTAGAAGGGAACTTTGCATTCCTTGGAAATGACACCTCGTCATTCTGTCTGAGGTCATTTGCTGGCTTTTGGGTTGTCAGCTGTGAGAGGGGCCTGATGACAATACTTGGGCATGCAACACGTCATATTATTCTTTAAGTCTCCTCGTCTCGCGGAGCAGGGACTATACCTGACGCTCACTCTCTTACTGGCGTCTTTCCATGCTTTCACGCCAGTCGAAGTAGCCTTCGCTACCCATGGCAGACGATCAACTCCTATAGGGCGTTGACATCCTTAAATCTTCCCACAAACGATGCTAATGTTGATGCAAGGTCAACTAGAGTTAGATCCTTTTAAGTCGATGGGGATTAGTGATAAGTCGATTTAGAGCAACTTATTATCTATGATTTAACTTGATATTTTATTAGTTTAAGAGTAATTTTATCTCAACAATCACTATTTTTATTGTTTTAGGTCTCAAATAGCCAAGAGTACAAAAAATGAGCAATATGAGGTAAAATTGGAAGAAAAATCGGAAGTTCGACTGATTCGTTCCCAATTGGTGTACTTTGATTTTGGTCCTCAGATGGGAGTAATCAACAAAATTTATAACCTATATCACCATGTACTAGGATAGTCTCAGCTAGCATAGCATAGTGGCTCTAGGATCGTTCACTAGGAAGGGTTTTCAACTCACAACTGATATTAATTCAAAGTTGAATTGGTGTTTTTTCATTTCAAGGTTAGCTTTAAAAGAAAACATAATATTTGGTTGAAAAAGGATTGGTTTAAGCTAACCAAAAATAGTAACTGAAATTACTAATAAAGAAAGTGTTTCTTGGAGTTTTTGGATCACTGGGGTCAGGCTCCTAATACAAAAATAGAGTTTCTGTCACTTGAATCTTTACTTCGCATTGGAGATTTAACATATAGTTATTTCTCTAACTGGTGTGGTACAGATGCTTCCCTTTTATGGATTCAAACACTAAATCCCTCTCACTGATTCATCTTGCAATGGCTCGTGCCTCTCACCTAGCATTTGCCATTCAAGGTGATCCTTAACCTTGGATTTCCCTTCAAAAGCTCGCAAAAGATAACTAATGGATGTCTCCTTAGAGTCCAAAAGCTTACCAAGTGTTGGCTATTCTAGAAAATCCTACCTTTGAACCACCTCCCAAAGGCTTGCAAGAGATAAACTAGTGCATCTCAATGGACGGAGATCACTTGCCTTACCAAGTGTTAGCCCAAGTGATTTAAAGGCGTTTTAAGTTAACTAAAAACATAGAAACCATTAACGGGTCACACTTTCTCTTCATTAAAAGCTGAAACAACAAAACTTCCAATTCTTGCATTCAGCACCTTACCCAGCTTCCTCAACTCCAAGAGACAAAAAGCCTAGCCACTCATTCTCTGAGGAAACATCCTCAAAGCTTGTTTGGCTAGTAAGAAAAATACAATCAAAATGAGTAGGTAAGGTAAAACAAAGCTCTGTGTATTATTTCCTTCAAAACTATACAAAAAGTTGGTATCTGAGAACAAGCATCCGAGATATCTGTGTAAAGAAAATTACAAACTATATATAAGAGGTTATTCACCCTTTGTTCTAACTTACTAACTAAGGAATCCTATGATTGGTGGATTACAAGGAGAAAATGGGGATTTAAATAAAAAATATCTGAAGAAAAAATCTAAAAGAGTCGGTCGCAAATATCTGGAAGCACTCAGGTGGATTTCGCACCATGCAACATTGGCTACGAGATTTCACAAGCTGAAAGTCTCCATTTCGCACAAAAATGCTGATTTCGCAGCTAGCACATTGTGATTTTGCAGCTGCGAAATTGGCTTTCAGCTTGGTGCGAAGTATGCATGAAATGGACTCCAGGAAGTGCTCTAAATGTGTTCAACAATTGCCATTCTCTTGAATTTCTTCATGTTAGATTTCTTTCTTTGTTTCTCCTTCTTGCATTCATGATTTGCTTTTGGCAAAGGACTATAAAGCTTCAAAGCTTGGGTTCTTCATGTAAATGAGTTTCCATTTGCTTTGCCATAGATTCTATAGAACTCTCCTCAATCTTGGATTGCTTTGGTGATAAAAAAGCTATCAAAAACACCAAAACTTAACATAATTTGATTAGAAACGATTGCAAGGGTCCTTAACATGCCAATTGAGTTAAAAGGTAATAACTACTACTCATAAGTGTTTGAAAGAGTTAATTACAAGCTACAAAATAACACTTTTTGAGTAGTAATCATCAACGAAAATGTGAAAACCGCCACGATGGGATCTCTCAAGCGTTGCGATGGCCTCTTACGTAACAATTTGCGTAACTTACTCAAGAGAAAATCATTGCAGCAGGAAGAACTTAAGCGTTGCAACTCACGCATGTGGAAAATCATAGTTGGGGACTTGAGATAAAACCGCCGCGGTGGGAGGAACTTGTCTGTCGTGGCACTCAAAGGAATTTCAAAAATCCTCAAGACTCGAGACTAAAGCACTGCGGTGGAAGGCATTGAGCGCCACAACGCGATATTTAAAATTTGAAAATTATTTGTTCTTATCTCATTCTGTTTAGATCCAAATTAGGTGGGACGTTAGTTTGTGATACCAGGGCTATAAATAGACGGAAGTAGGGTTTATTTAGAAGATCTTAGAGACCTGGGAGAAGAAGGAGCTTAGAGAATAAGAAGGGGATTTGCAGATTCCCTTCTACTTTTCTGGTTTATTCTTCCGTTTTCTTTATGATTGTAATTCAGGATGTTTGTTCTTCATCTTAATATGAACTAATTTCCTTTGTCTAGGGCTAAGATGTATCTCAATCATGATTTATGTTTTTTATTAGTTTAATTTAATTCTCTGTTTTGCATCAATTTATTTGTGTATCTATTCTGCACTTAAAGCTCTCAATTCTTAAGGGCCCAAGTTTTGATTGAATTTATGATTTAGGTTGATAACGAGAGTTAGAATCTAAATTAGATCCATAGAATAGATTACGTTAGAATGAATGAATGGTAGAGATACATTACCATGTTCTAAGAGATTAATAGTTAAATCTATAATAATTCCATAGATCTTAATTACTCCTTTAGACTTAAATTCACATAGAGATATGCTGGGTTAGTAATTTAAGGAGCAATTTGATATATTTCGAGAGAAAATATTGGTTAGCTTAGGGAATTATATCTCCAAATAAAGCATAACAAAAATTAGGTTAAGCAATCAATTTCATGAAAATGTTTATAGTGAAATCAAAAGCCCTAGATCGTTTAAATCATTTGAAATTATTTTCTTTAATTGTTTAAGTTACTTTCTTCTGCAACTTTAAAAATTCGGTTGATCAAATAGTAGTAGAATAATACATTTTAGTAATTAGTAACATAGATTTTGTGGGTTCGATATATGTACTTAGGTACAATTATATTACTTGAAAGATTCGTATACTTGCGAATTTGCACACCAATTAGACGACCTTCCTCCTTACATTGTGCCCCTCAAAACTCCTGCCCAGCAATGGAGAGGCTAAATGAGTTTCTTCCTTGCATAAAGGATGTTCGGACAGGTGGTCTGGGCACGCCCCTCCGAAGCTTAAGTCAGGCTCAGATAGTTTTAGGCTCCTCAAAGGAGAGAATGAGTAGGTCAACTTATGCGTGTGTACCTTGTTTATGCTTTAGGAGGGTTTTTATAGTTAGGAGAAAGACACTATAGTGCTGACTAGGCACTTTGACCTTCTCTGTAATGATGACTGTCTTGCAGGTGACAAGGCAATCATTGCAGTTTTAGGCAAAGGATAGGTGTCATTAGAAGATATATCATGATGCTCAACTGTGCAGTTGCCCGCCTCTTCAACCTGCTGGAGGTGTGGGGTTGTGTGTTGTAATTAATTGACATGGACTTGAGGGTTAGAGGAGGTCCTATCAGTCATTCCCTTGCCAGATGTGAATGATTACGTAAAGCAGTGGGCCTTGAAGGTTGACTGGGTGGTTCCGTCCATTCGTGGAGTTCGGTCTTAGGTGTTGTCCATCTATGTAGGGGAAGGGCCCTTCCTATCTTTGACCAGATAGATTGGTCGTGGTTCGGATGGAAGAATCTGGACACTGCTTCCCACTTATCCGGACGGTGCTTGGTTGGAAGTGACACTTGGAATGACACATGGAGGGCCCCCACAATGAGTTTATTATTATTTATGGAATATAAAATTTAGTTTAAAATGTTAAAAAATGCAATGAAATTGAAAATATACCATTGAAAACTTGAATTTTAATTAAAATTTAGGGCCAAAATAATTTGCCCTAATATTAATTTCACCTAGTGCTTCCACTAGTAACTTTCTCTCCTATAGATTCTAACCATTCCAATATCATTTAGAAAATTACATGACCACGTTCATCCTTCAATCTCTTGAAAATGTTTTCCACAATTTCATTGATGTATTTAGACTCATACATGCAAATTATAAATCATAGCAAAACATATGGTGAGTCAAATGAGCTACAAATTAATCATAAAAGCAACATGAGGAATTGATGTTAGTCATATTCTAGGTTGAAGTTTTCAACAAAACCCATTTTGACACCCATATATTAATATCTTATTTTTCATATGTATATTAAACTTATATTCTCATTAATAAATTAAATTAATTTTATAATTTTTTTGTAAATTATTTTTAAAAATAATTTAATTTATAATTCATATATATATATTTAGAGCCTTGAATGAGTTAAAGGAGTTATAACTATGTTCAACAGGTTATTATACTCATCCTATAAAATAAAATATTTGTATCAATGTTGTATTAATTCAATATTCCTGAACCCAATCTAATTCAAATTATTCATTGAATAAACCATATGGGTGGTGCCATATTTTGAATAATAAACGAGTCACCTTTATTTCCAAGAAACTTGAAATAATTCATAAACAAATCATATTCAAATTGTTCAAATTTCATAAATTTGTACCTTGATGGGATAAAATTGTCAACCCTAAATTCATAAGATTAAAAGGTTATATCTTTTGATTGATTTGGGATTTGGATTGTAAGTTGGTATCACAATATTTAAACAGTGATTATTACATTTACAAAAGTTCAACAACAAAAATGCAGGGATCATGATAAACAATAAAATTGCGTGATTAGTAGCACAAGATTTCTAGTAGAGACTTGATATTGACATGAGAAAACATATTCTCCTGTCATGGATGCAATCACATTTTTATTTTTAATTAGTTTGACAGTCTCAAAAGGATTGGATATGCGTCTCATGGATGTTGTCATAACATATTTATATGAATTAATAGATAATGATATATACATGAAAGTACTTGAAGGATTTAAATTGCCTAAAACAAATATTACAAATCCTTGTACCATATACTCAATCAAGTTACAATGATCCTTATATGGATTGAAGTAGTCCGGATATATGTGGTACAATCGCCTTAACGAATACCTAATAAAATAGGGGTATGTGAATAATGCTATATGTCTATGTGTTTTCATTAAGAAATAAAAAATTGGATTTTCAATTATTGCAATATATGTTGACAACTTAAATCTTTGTTGGGACTCTTGAAGAGCTCATAAGAACAACAAATTATTTGAAAAAAAAAAGATTTGAAATGAAATTTCTTAGAAAAACAAAGTTTTGACTCGACTGATAGATCAAACACTTTCTAAATGGAATATCGGTTTATCAGTTAACTATACAGAGAAAGTGTTAAAGTGCTTCCATATGGGTAAATAATATCCATTAAGTTTTTCAATGATAGTTCATTCACTTGAAGCGAAAAAAAAAGACCTCTTCCATCTTAAAAAAGATAATGAAGAACTATGTGGTCCAAAAGTACCATATCTTAGTGTTATTAGTGCATTGATATATCTTGCAAATTATACATGATTAGATATTGCATTTCTTGTTAACTTACTTGAATGATATAGTTCTACACCTACTTAGAGACATTGGAATAGAGTCAAACATGTAGTACAATGACATGGGCCTATTTTATTCAAAAGGATTAGAATCTTAATTGTTTGGATTGTATATGCTAGCTATCTTTTAGACACCCACAAAGCTCGATTTCAAAGGAGGAATGTATTTAGCTATAGTGGTACAACAATATCCTGGAAATCAATCAAACAAATAATGGAAACATGTGGACTACCCTTCATAAGAGGTACTGTTACCAAGTTATATGAAGATAATGTTGCATGCTATACACAAATTAAAGAATGATACATTAAGGGTGATAAAATTAAGCATATATCATTCATGTTCTTTCACATTCATCAGCTCCAAAAGAGTGATGAAATTGTTGTTCAACAAGTAAGATCAAGTAACAATTTAGCTGATCTATTCATGAAGGCATTGTCAACTACAAGACTCAAGAAGCTCATTGCAATATGTTAACTCAAAGATCTCCATGTTGTGCTACTAGAGAAAATATAATCATGTCAGCATGAGGGAGAGTTGATTGATATGAATATCACTATGCTGTACTCTTTTTCCCATTGTCCATATTTTGTTCCACTGGGTTTTATTGGTAAGGTTTTTAACGAGACAACTGTAGTAGTTCAAAAGAATATTATACTCTTTTTCTTTCACTAGTTCCCATAAGGTTTTTCTTAGTAAGATTTTAATGAGACATATTCTTATGATTATCAAAGGGGGAGTGTTATAAAATATGATAATTTGTAGCATTGTGGGAACTTGTGGATGATCATATGTGATAATGTATATCTCTTTATAACTCTCTGTAGAAGGGGGAGACCTCTAATGAGAATTTATTTAGTTTTCTTCCTACATTCTATTATTTTTTTTTTTTAACATCATTATTCTACAACATTACTTTATCATTTTACAATATTATGTTTGTAGGATATTAATTCCCTTCATTGATTGTAGTAGAAGCATATCTGCTCATTATTCTAGGCTATATTTGGTTTTTGAAAAATTTAAGGGAAAATGTAAGGAAAAGAAAATCAAGAGGAAAATTAGAAGAAAAGAAAAAGTAAATGCTTTTCTAAAGTTTTAATCTTGGAAGATGTCAAGAAAGCACGAAATTTATATGAAGATAGCGCAATACTCAAAAGTCAACATATTCTTAATCCTTTCTTGGCTTTTACTGCTGTCACATTTTTGTTTAGCCAACAGGCACTTGGCAAGAATATTGTATTCAACTAGCATTATATGTGATGTTGTTCACCAATATATATATATATATATATATATATATAT
>JAAKHE010000775.1:169749-187215 GCA_011039315.1 Vitis labrusca | reverse complement strand
CACCAAAGGCTCTAAAATCCTAAAAAATGCAAACTCCAAAAAACTAAGTCTAGGTAGCCTCCGATAATCAAGTTAGAACCTGAAATAACTTCCTAAATGGTTTTAAAAAATTTGGCTCAAAAATCAATAATGAGCCAAGCAAATATAGACCAATAAGGATAATAAATAACCGAGCAAAAGAGGTCTTAAACACATGCTATAAAATGAGCACAAAGTGAGAAGGAAAAATAAAAATAAAAATGTATGTGCCAGGGAACATAATAGAGAGGCTCTACAATTTGTTTTTTTTTTTTAAATTAAAAAAACATTAATATTTAAAAAAAAAAATTTTTTTGAGGATATTTTTTTAAAAGGGTAAAAATAATATTTAATTTGGAAAAATGATACACATGGTATTAAAAAAATAGGCAAATAATTTTTTTTTGGCAAAATTATTTTCTATTAAATAGTTTTATACCCTTTTTATAATTGAACTTTTATTAAAGAAAAATCCATAATGAATTAAAAAATAGTAATACTTAAAAAGCTTTCATTGTAAGGATATTTGATTAAAAGGTAAAAGTAGTTTTTAATTTTGAAAGAAATCCCTCATCCTATTAAGATATATATATATATATATATATATATATATATATATATATATATATATATATATGTTTGAAAAAATTAAGCATAGCTTTCTAGTTTTTAAATACAAAAAGATTAAAATATATTTTATTGAACATAAAAAGACTTAGTCATTAAAAAGTGCATTCATGATCCCTTTTTATTAAATAGTAAAATAAACCAAAATGACATATAAGCAAATATTTTAATTTATAATAATAAAATATTACATAAATATATAAATTATCAATAACTAATTAAAATATTGATATTATTTGTAATTTTTTATTTATGAAATCCTAAAATTATAACTCCTCTTTGTCATTTCATTTTGTTGTTTCAGGTAATCTTTTACATAAAAATTACTTAATTTTTTTCTTTTATATTTTGTTTCAATCAATTTTTTTAAAAAATTATTCTCTCTTCATTTTTTATTTGGTTCTTTTAATTTTTTGTGTAAAGACTTCCTTTTTTTTTTTTAATTTGATGATAATATTATGAAATTAAATCACATAGGAAACTTTTATTCTTCCATATTTATATTGGTAGAAACTATAAAAGGAATAGATGATATGGTAAATTAGTGGACATTTAGTCCAAAATAGTATAATAAATTAATGAAACAATTAGTTCAATATAGAAAAATAAAAAACAGAGAGAAATTTGGACATTTTTTTTTTGTAAAGACAAATGAGAGACATTTGGATAAAAAATATTTTATAAACTTCATGATGTATGTGTGGATCATCATTTTTCATGTGCATCCCCACTCAATGGTGAGACATAGTTGTCAATTGAGGCTTAATTTTTGAATTGAAATAAAAGTATACTCTTTAAGTTTCCATATATAGATTTTTATTTTTATTTTAAAGCATATGTTTATAATTTTACATAAAAAAAGACTGTTATTTGTTGTACACACAACATATATGCCTTGAAGATACATTTCAAAATTAGTTAATAAAATTAATTAGAAAAAGTCTACTATAAAATGTAATTTTTAGTAATTTCATCAAAGTCACAAAAAAATACCCATTAAACATTTATATACTAGGAAAAAGAAAAGTATATAATATCACATGCCTCCACAAAGAGAGAACCTATGTATAATTGGTACTCTCTTCCTTTTTGGTCACCCTTCTCTAACTGTAGTAGGTACTACATGTGACACACGAGGAACACCTGTCTGTGATGGAGATGGAAATAGAGGTGGTGAAGATAGCAATCTAGGTTGACATAGGCCACACCTACCCCTCGGAATGGCTAGGGGTAAATCTAGCTGAGTAGATGTGTTAGTCTCTATAGGTATAAGGACAAATATAGATGGCTCTGGTGTTGGTAGAGTAAATAGTGTAGATATTTGTGTTGAGGGTACAATTGATGTCCTAAACTCAAGTCCTAGTGGAGTAGCTAAGGAAACATCTAGGTGCAATGAAATGGGATCAACATATAGGGTAGGGGGTTGTATTGAATGTGGGTTTGAAGAGGTAAGGGGTTATATTGAAGGTGGGTTTGAAGAAGTAAGGGGGTGTACTGATGGTAGGTTTAAAAAGGTAGGAGGTTGTATTAATGGTAGGTCTGAAGAGGTAGGGAGTTATACTGAAGGTGGGTTTAAAGAGGTAGGGGGTTGTATTGATGATGGGTTTGAAGAGGTAGGGGTTGTTTTGATGATGGGTTTGAAGAGGTAGGGGGTTGTTTTGATGATGGGTTTGAAGAGGTAGGGGGTTGTTTTGATGATGGGTCTAAAAGGGTAGGGGGTTGTACTGATGATGGGTCTAAAAGGGTAGGGGGTTATACTGATGATGGGTTTGAAGAGATGAGTGCCTATACTAATTGTAGGGATAAAGAGGCAAGGGGGTATAATGATATTGACACTGACAAGGTGATAGGCTAATGACTAATATATCTATCTCCCCTTGAGATGTCGATCAACCTCTAATAGGTGGCAGTCAAGCAATTATTGACTGAGTTGGTGGCCTACCTTTTCCATGCTATACATGTGGGGTATGATAATCCTCCTCAATAATGCGCATAACATTAGTGCCCATGCGAATAATATCAACAATACCATTACGAGAAGCATCACTATCAAAGTCTTCCAATGCATGACCTCCTTGAGATATGATCGATGTTATAGTCTCAATCTATCACATAAAATGATATGTAGTTACTTGTTGAAATAAATACTATACACAATATGTACATAATATTAAAGTTATGCAAACTAATAAGTGAGATAAGGTAGTAGTCTGGTATCTCATAGGTCCAGCATCATCCATAAGTGTAATAAAATGACATGTAATACAACAGTACCATGTCATGTACAAAGCATGGTTGTTCATATGAGGCTCTATAGGCTCCACAGTGACAATGTGGTCCCCACTAACATCCCATAATGCCACAAAGCGCTCATAATGTAACCTCCAATCATGTTGGGCTTGATTGTGTCGATCTATGGAGTGAAGGTCAATATCTATTAGACAAACAATAATTTATAACAAACAAACGTCAATAAGAGGTTCAATAAGATGTCAACTACACATAATTTAAAACGATTATGGTTAATACTAGTAAATAAGAAAATAACAATACAATAAGATGTTCATGAAGTACATCAACTCATCCTATTATTTGTTTCTCTATTAGGTTAAAAACGTCGATTGTGACATGACTGCTTGCAAAGTCCACATGCTTATGGAGTTTTAGCTTACCTTGCATCTATCTCATTATGCAAACAACTTGGTTTTGATTTACAAGAAGTTGTACACTTCATTCACTTAGAAGGTACAATTATTGGTCCATTATATTAAGGTCACTCCAACTCATCAAATATGGTATAAACAAGGGAGCCCATGTTGACAAGCAAGCTCATGTGGTATAATAATTCAATACACATTTTCAAATATCAACTAATTGACAATGACAAGTAGCAAGAATGTGCCAACATGGGAATCCTAACAAAAGTGTTTTGCTACATGTGCAACACCTCCTTTGAAGGTTAACATGATATGTGCAAGGTTTCTTATTATTGCTTCCAATAGAGCGTCTAGTTTTAATGTGAAAATGTCCCTTCACATTATCATACCAAACAACATCATGTGAACTTGCCGTAACGACTTTAGCCTTTATCTTGGTGTCAATATATGGAGTGAATTCTTCACCTAAAGCGACTTGACTTGCATTATGCTCTTGCCTAACCGTGAAACAATTGTTAACCCAATAGAAAGTTAACTAGACTAAAGTTGTTATTGGTAAGTTACAAGCACACTTAAGGACACCATAAAAAACTTCAGACATATTACTTGTCATAATCCTTTATCTCCACCCACCATCATGTGAGAGTGCTCATTTTTTTACAAGGAATCTGCTCAAACCAATTTCTAGCCTTGGCATTTATCCGCCCAATTATATCCACGTAAGTAATAAATTTTTTAACTTTACTCTCCATAGCAACCCTACATATAAGATCCTTTAAAGTCTTATATTTGAACCTTGTGTTGTAGTTACTCACTAAATGATGCATGCAAAATCCATGATAGACATCTAGATTAGTCCATATTGAATAAGTCTCATTTACAAAATTTAAAAATTTCAGCAACATCTCCCTTAAAAAATGAAGATTCCTATTTTTTTCAAGTAACCTAATATAAGCAAATATGAATGAATTGATAACAAACAATAATTTCCAACAACATGGATTTTGTGATGAAAATTTTTAAAAATTTAACATCTCCCTTAAAAAGTAGATATTCCCATTTTTTTCAAGTAACCTTATATAAGCAAATATGATTGAATTGGCAATAAACAACAATTTTCTAACAAACAAATGTTAATAAGAGGTTCAATAAGATGTCAACTACACATAATTTAAAATGATTAAGGTCAATACTAGTAAATAGGAAAATAATAATACAATAAGATATTCATGAAGCACATCAATTCCTCCTATCATTTGTTTCTCTATTAGGACAAGAACGTCGATTGTGACCTGATTGCTTACAAAGTCTACATGTTTATGGAGTTTTAGTATCCCTTGCATCCATCTCATTATGCAAACGACTTGATTTTGATCGACCAGAAGTTATACACTTCATTGACTTAGAAGGTACAATTACTAGTCCATTATATTAAGGTCACATTAACTCATCAAATATGAGATAAAACAAGGGAGCTCATGTTGACAAGTAAGCTTGTGTGGTGTAATAACTCTATACAAATTGTCGAACATCAATTGACCGACAACGACAAGCAGCAAGAATGTGCAAATATGGGAATCCTAACAAAAGTGTTTTGCTACATGTGCAACACCTCATTCGAAGGTTAACATGATATGAGTGAGATTTCTTATTATTGCTTCTAATAGAGTTTCTAGTTTTAATGTGAAAATGTCCCTCCATATGATCATACAAAACAACATCATGTGAACTTGCCTCAACAACTTTAGCCTTTATCTTGGCATCAATATATGAAATGAATTCTTCACCTAAAGCGAGCTAACTTGCACCATGATCTCACCTAACCGTGAAGTAATTGTTAACTCAATAGAAAGTTTACCAGACTAAAGTTGTTATTGGTAAGTTACGAGCACCCTTAAGGACACCATAAAAAACTTCAGACATATTACTTATCATAATCCTATATCTCCATCCACCATCTCCACTAAATCATTTTTCATAAAGGAAAAAAAATGAAAGAACAATCTAAAAAGAGAAAAAAAAAATGCCTAGTTTGAATAATGCTCTATTCCACTATTGACACCATGCAAAGAGACTTCAATGGAGAAGTGCAAATAAGTGAGAAGAAGGTAAAAAATAAAAAAAAATAAAAGTTGTGATTTTTGATAAGAAAAGTGGGAGATGTGTTTTTACTTTTTTTTTTTTAAATATTATAATAATATTCTAACTATAAAAGAAACTTTTGAAACGTTTTTTAAGTTTTAATATTATTATTATTATATTATAATGGTTGAAAGAAAGTGATTAAAGAATTATTTTATTAAAATATTTTAATAATTTAATTCTAAACAAATTAAAATTTTCAAATGGTTATAAATTTACTGCTAAATTTTTATTAAATATCATATGTGATATTATGGATCTATATTTTTCAAGTGTGTTCCCACTTAATTGACGAGACTTGCTTTTTGACTATGAAAAACTGATTTTTGAAAAAGTTCGAGTGACCATTTATTTATATTTTTTTAAGGGAAAATAAAATAAGAAATAAAAACATAAAATGACCCATTTTCAAAGAGAAAACAAAGTCTATGAAAAATTGAGCCTAGATTTTGGTCAGATTATTTATTGGGAAGGTGTCATAGGTAGCACTCATCTAAGTCCTAAAGAGGTCTCTATTAAACAAGTGATGAGAATTATGAAAATTAACTAATTAATCACAAATACCGAAAAAAATGATACAAGTACAAAAGGTGAAAAGTTAATAACAAAAGTGTACAACATTGATATAAGAGAAATACATAAAGTTATTTATAAAACTATTTAAAAAAATAATTTGGTTATTCCTAAGTTTTACAACATTTGCAATGAATTTCAAAAGAATTTTATTCATGTTAAAAACAAATCCAAGTTATATATTCAATTTATTCACAAAAAAACAATTCATTCACCCCTTTGATTTTTATTTACCAAAATGACTTTCTAATTTTTATTTGAAAGAATTTTTTGAATGCAATTTTACTTTTAAAAAGAAATACTTAAATTTGATTTTATACAAGAAAGCTTTTTATTTTTATTTACTTCTGTTAGAAGAATGAATTTTAAAATTTTTATTTTAAATTCAAAATATATATATATTTTTAAATATTTTTTTACAAATTTATTTAGAAAATGGATTTTTTAATTTATTTGCAAAGGCATTTCCAATCCCATTTTGATTCTTGAAAATGATTTTTACAATTGGGAATTATTTTTAAGCCAAATTTTATCTCAAAAAAGATTTTTACTTCTATTTATGAAAATTTATTCCCAAATCAATTTTACTTAAAAAGAGATTTTTTACATAGTATACAAAGAATAACAGAAAACAACATGCTAAATGTATTAAACTGAACATGAAAAGAAAGCAAACAAATGACTAGCAACAAAAATAAGAAAGAGAAAGAAAGTGTACCCAATATAAAATAGGTGAAATCAAACCCAATGACTCGTCATGCTTCTTAGTGAAGCTCAAATAAAACATAACCAGTCCACTCTCTCACCAAAAAGATACAAGAATAAGAGACAAGAAATAGATAGAGAAAAATGAGATTAACCCATGAAAAATAAACAAAGAAATAAAGCTGTAGACCCCCTTTGGTGGGGAAGACCCGGGGGGGTTTGTTTTTCTTTCTTTGCTTCTTGAATTTTCAGGATATTATTAGAAGGGGTAGGGGACCCCTAGCTGAGGTTGGATCCCGTCTGCATGAGACGTGTAGCAGCAGAGAGAGTGGTTGCAAGCCCATGCTTGCTGATGTGATGAACAGGAAAGGGAAGGTTGGCTTGCTGAGGAAGACACGAACAGAGGAATAAAAAAGAAGAGGGCTAGATAAGAAGGAGGAGGCATATCTGAGGGGGGAGAGGGAGGACAGTTAAGAATCCGACCCATCTTGCCGAAGAAGATCATCCTCAGGTGCGACTATTATGGACTTCCAACTTGTTTTAACTGCTATGCTTTCCCTCTCTTTCTCTACTAATTCTTGTGTGTTGCTTGTTGATTGGGTGTGAATATCAAATACCACATAAAAAAAAAAATTGAAGCTAATCTTTAGGCTAGTTCAGTGATATTTTGACGCGATTCATATATCTCATTTATTTGGTTTTTGTTGATGATTGGATTGGCCGAGTTTCAGTTTCTTCAGGAGATGTTTGCTATCATTTTTTTATTATTATTATTTTTTTCTTCCTATTTAATATTCATTTGATTCCTCCCACCTCCGTTGAAGCTCACTGATTGATGCATATCCCTTTCCCATTCATCTCCATTCACGCATGTTCATCCTTCATACCCCATGAATTCATTTCATTTTTCATCCATTACACTTTCTCTCACTACAGCCTACTCATTCCATCCCATATACTCACCAAACTCATCGATACACTCACCCTCTCCCGTTCATTTCTATATCATGCTCGCCACAGCAGCCCTCTCCTCTACTAGCCCCGCCCCGGCGCAGTCCAGCTGGGACTTCTAGGATCCGTTCGCACCACCTTCATCCAGGTCCATGATGAGGAAGGAGTGGGAAGCTGCGACGATGGCGTCGAAAGCCCCTGCCACAACCGCCGTCTCTGCTAGTGTCACGGCTCCGTTTTCGATTGGTCAGTGGGTTCTCAAAGAATGCATTGAGTGAGCTAGCTATAAGTGTCATCAGTGGTAGTAGCAGTCACATGTCCTACTGTGGAGGGGCTATGTGTTTGGAAGAAGAGACTATTCCAAGAAGTTAAGGATGTGGAGGGTATATGGATAGAGCTTGGGGAATGTGTAACCCAGCTGAGGACATGGAAGGGCTGAATGGAATGCTTTGCATGAGGGTGGGTGAGTGTGTAGGGGAATAAAATAAATTTGATTATGGTAAGTTAGTCACGTTTTCTCAAAAGTGGAGGAATTGGAAAAGATGCAAAGATGTGCGAACCCCGGGGCCCCCCACCTTGCATGGCCCCCTTGGCATGCAGTCCACCACCACTTGTCATTTTATTTAGATACTTACATAGGCCTTCGTATCCTGATAGCAAAAATTCAATCCTCCGACCTCCCCATTTCCTAACTCGATCCTCAATCTCCGATTTCCAATTTTCATATCCGCTTATTTGATCACTATCATTTTAGTTATTATTATCACTTTAATTATTTATTTATTTGTTAAAAATGTCATCTTCGAGTAATTCCAATTTTCACATTAATTTAGTTAATCATAATTATTTTATTTTATTATTTATTTATTTATTTAAATTTAAAACTTACATCTTTAAATAATTCTCCTAAATTCCTCTTTTAAAATTTAATCCAGATTTTCCAAATTCCGTTTTTTTTACATCTATTTGTCTAATCGTTATCACTTTATCTATTTATCTAATTATTTAAATTTAAAACTTGCAGCTTTAAATAATTCTCCTAAATTCGGCTTTTAAAATTTAATCCAGATTTCCAAAATTTCGTTTTTTTTGTATTTATTTATCTAATGGTTATCACCTTATCCATTTATTTATTTAAATTTAAAACTTACATCTTTAAATCATTCTCCTAATCCAGATCTTTAAATAACGCTTCAAAATTCTGATTTCTAAATTTAATCCCAATTTCTGGAATTTTAATTCTCACATTAATTTATTTATTTAATCAGTAGTATTTTATTTATTTATTTTAAAACTCCAATTTAAATCAATTCTTTAAAACTTCTGATTATTGAATTAAATTCCTAATCCCGAAAATTTCTATATTCCCATTAATTTATTTAATCATCAGTATTTTATTTATTTATTTACTTCAAAACTCCATTTTAAATCAAATTCTTTAAAACTTCTGATTTCCGAACTAAATTCCTAATCCCGAATATTTCCGTATCCCCATCAATTTATTTAATCATCAATATTTTATTTATTTATTTACTTCAAAACTCCAATTTAAATTAACTCTTTAAAACTTCTGATTTCCGAATTGAATTCCTAATCCCGAAAATTCCAGTACTCCCATTAATTTATTTAATCATCAGTATTTTATTTATTTATTTACTTCAAAACTTCATTTTAAATCAAATTCTTTAAAACTTCTGATTTCTGAATTAAATTCTTAAACCCGAAAATTCCCCCATTCTCACTAATTTATTTAATCATTAGTATTTTATCTTTATTTTATTTTATTTTAAAACTCCATTTTAAATCAATTCTTTAAAACTTCTGATTTGCAAATTAAATTCCTAATCCTGAAAATTCCCATATTCATATTAATTTACTTAATCACTAATAGTTTATTTATTTATCTCAAAATTCTTTTTTAAACAATTCTTTGAAATTTCTGACTTCTGAATTTAATTTCCAATTTCAAAAATTCCATTATTCCCGTTCATTTATTCAATCATTACTTTCGTCCTTATTATTATTATTTCATTTATTTATTTATTTATTTGTTTCAAAATTCCATTTTTTTTGAATCCCAATTTCCGAATTTAATTTCCGATTTCTAAAATTCTAATTGCTTTCAAATTTGACATCCAAAAGTCCAACTCTTAAATTCAATTCCCAAGACTCCAATTTTCAAATAATTTTCGAGACTCCAATTTTCAAATAAATTTCAAAAATCCAATTTTCTCTCTAACAGTTTTAATTCATTTCGGGTTTCAAATAATCTTCTGTTTCGCTCAACATCATATAAACATGAATGTCATTTTTCATAATTCCAGAATAATGGAATTTACGAATTTGGTCCATGCAAGATCAATCGGGCTTTGGTGGGGGCCCCACATATGAGATTTCATGATTGATTGACTGATTGATTGATTTAATTGTCATGCATGAGATCATTCTTTAATTGTGTACTAACCCTCATCTCTTGATAGCGCATGATGGTTCGTTGCCCAGGTATGCACTCATTCCCAATCTGGTTAGTCTATATGCATTTTACTGACTCTCATATGTGCATGATAGTTTCGGGTATTTATTGATCTCTTAATTAATTGCTATGATTGCTTCATTTTATTAGTAGAGACCCATTTAGGGACTTAGAGGGGTGCTACGGTTCATACCGTACCTTCCTGATAAGTAACCTGACCCCTGGACCCGATCCGGCTTTTCACAGACCACCTTTTCCCAAAATAAGGAGTCACACTTAGGGTTTTTCTTTCTTATTTTGTTTACCCTTTAAAAAATAAAACAAAAATAAGTGGCGACTCCAAGTCATTTTTTTTCTTAATCAATAAAAATCAAATTTTCAAATAAAAATCGAGCTCGCCATCGAGTGGGAAACGCATGAGCCGAAATGCGGGGTCCACAAAAGCCCAAATCAGAAGAATATGATAGTCAAAATAAATCAAAATATGTAAGTCCAAGCCCAAGACAATGACAGATAAATCTGATTAAGCCCAATAGAAAAACAAACAAGCCCAACATGCAATAAGTTTAAGTCTAAGATCCAAATTAATAAACAAATGCAATAGGCCAAGTCTAAAGCCTAAAATCAAATCCAAATAGAAATGATAGCATATCAAGACATTAGTAACAAGTTAAACCTAATAAACCAAGCCTAAGATTACAATTCAAATGAATAAAACATAGGCCCAAAGGCCACAAACAAAATCCAAATGCACAAAACATATATATAAAAGAGGGTTTACCCATTTTCTTGGAGAATGAAATGAGGATGGAGTGGTAGCCATGGTAGAGATGTTGTGATTGGTAGCGCATGGTGCGAGAAAGGGATGAGGAAAGAATGGGAAGAAACGAAAATAGGTGTGAAATAAGAGGGAAATGAAAGAGAGGAGGGAATGGGAGAAGAGAGAAAATGAAAAACAGAGTGAAAGAGAGAAGGTCGCCATCAATGAGGACTACCAACCAATAGTAGCATTATCGACAATGGTGGTGATGGGCATGGGGTAGCCATATATATATATATATATATATATATATATATATATATAGAGAGAGAGAGAGAGAGAGAGAGAGAGAGAGGAAGGGATGGGGGGTTGTTGCCGATGGGATGACATCGTCGGTTGGTTGGCAGTGACCAACCGATAGTGAGAGTGGTATATACATGATGGTTGTGAGGATCATGGAAGAAAATGTTGGGATATATCAACAATATATCGTGTATCGGAGGTTGTCGACACGATATTTTGTGGATATTTATTGAAGGGGATAAAAATCACAAAATAATAGCAAAATATCGCTGATAAATTGACGATATATTGGGAAAAGACGATAAATCACTAATAAATTGAAAAAATTGCCTAGAACAATGGAAAATCGCCGATTTTTTGACGATATTTTAGCAATAAATCGTCGATTTTTTGCCTCTCCCTTCAGCATGATCTAATAGCCCAGATCATGCCCGCCTCCAACAGTCATGCATCCGACGCCCCAAATTGAATTTGGGTTTGATCCAATGGCTGGGATGCTTTTTGGGCAGTAAAATCATGATCCAACAGTCATATTTCACCCATATTTTGATCCAACGGCCAAAAAAAATTTTCAACGGTAAAATCATCTTTCAACGGCTATTTTGGCCCAAAATTTTCCTATAAATAGCCCATTTTACATTCATTTCATCCACCTTTGATTTCATTCTTCATTTGCTCTCTCATTGCTCCAAATTTTTCTAAGGTTGCTCAATTAGTCAATTATTTTAAGGTACATTTGTTTTAAATTGTAATTAATTTTGTTTTCAATTGTATTTAATTCACGTATTTTCAATTAATTAGTATATTTGAAATATGGATGATTTAATGTTATTTTTACATTCAATTGTAATTAATTTGTATATTTTTATTGAATTAACTTGGGTTAATTTGATTATTTAATTATAGATGGATATGTTTATTTTAAGATTATTATTTAATTTTATTTTCACACCAATCTAGTTAGAATTAGATTCAACTAGTTAACTTAGCTAAATTATGTAATTAATTTAATTA
Source organism: Vitis labrusca (assembly GCA_011039315.1). NCBI lineage: Eukaryota > Viridiplantae > Streptophyta > Magnoliopsida > Vitales > Vitaceae > Vitis > Vitis labrusca. Next base: position 174,992 of record JAAKHE010000775.1, on the reverse strand, counting down.
ACATGAACTAGTATATTTGGAATATCAAATATGTTCATTTTTTATGATTATTGTGATTTATTTTCACATTCAATTATAGTTAATTTTCATATTTAGTAAATATTTCATAGAATTAGATTTAGATTCAAAAAATTAACTTAGCTAAATTATGTAATTAATTTAATTAACATGAACTAGTATATTTCGAATATCAAATATGTTCATTTTTTTTATGATTATTGTGATTTATTTTCACATTCAATTAGAGTTAATTTTCATATTTAGTAAATATTTCATAGAATTAGATTTAGATTCAAAAAATTAACTTAGCTAAATTATGTAATTAATTTAATTAACATGAACTAGTATATTTGGAATATCAAATATGTTCATTTTTTTTTTATGATTATTGTGATTTATTTTCACATTCAATTATAGTTAATTTTCATATTTAGTAAATATTTCATAGAATTAGATTTAGATTTTAAAAATTAACTTAGTTAAATTATGTAATTAATTTAATTAACATGAACTAGTATATTTGGAATATCAAATATGTTCTTTTTTTATGATTATTGTGATTTATTTTCACATTCAATTATAGTTAATTTTCATATTTAGTAATTTTTTCATAGAATTAGATTTAGATTCAAAAAAATAACGTGGCTATATTATTTAATTAATTTAGTTAACATGAACTAGTACATTTGGAATATCAGATATGTTCATTTTTATGATTATTGTGATTTATTTTCACCTTCAATTATAGTTAATTTTCATATTTAGTAATTTTTTCATTGAATTATATTTAGATTCAAAAAATTAACTTAGCTAAATTATGTAATTAATTTAATTAACTTGAACTAGTATATTTGGAATATCAAATATGTTCATTTTTTATGATTGTTGTGATTTATTTTCACCTTCAATTATAGTTAATTTTTATATTTAGTAAACTTTTCATAGATTTAGATTTAGATTCAAAAAAATTTCCACAGTAAATGATTATTTAATTTTATTTTCACATTCAATTATAATTAATTAGTATATTTTGTAGATTTCTTATAGATTTAGATTTAGTAAACTAACTTAACTAAATTATTTAATTAATTTAGATATTAGCATAAATTAGTTTATTTGAAATATGCTTATTTTACATGATTATTTAATTTTCTTTTCACATTCCATTGCAACGTGTTAAATTTAAATGATTACTTAATTTTTGTTTACATTGAAATCACATTCAAGTGTATTTTTTTTTACAATAGATTTAGCATGGCTAGTGCGGGTGGTTCTCCCATGTCAAGGCGAGATCCAACTTGGAAGTATTGTTCACCAGTAGAGGAGAATAGAAATGGGACAATTTGTAATTTTTGTGGGCTGCTGATGAAAAATGGAGGCATCACGCGATTCAAGTTTCATTTAATGCATAAAGGCCCACATAACAACACCAAAAAGTATCTAAGAGTGCCTCCTGAAGTGAAAGAAGAGATATGATTGATGGTGCATGACAAAAATAAAGCATAAGCAAAGAAAATTGTAGATATTCAAGAGATTCGTGCTCAATTACGTGGCACAATGGGGGCTAGTGATACACATCTGATAAACGAAAATAATGATGATGAAGATGATGAGGATAAAGATGTGTATATGTATCCGACAGATATGCACCCCGCTGAGTGGGATGCATATCGATCTGCAATTCGTGCCTCGAAAGTGACATAACGAGAACGTCAACAATATGAGAATATTGTAGGAAACAAACGTAAAATGGGGAAGTCTTCATGGTCTACTAGTACACCGATGACAATGTAGAAATCACAAAGTAAGCGACATCCGAACCAATCACCCCCTATTGCCCCTTCGCTCTACAAGTCTTCTACAACAAGACAAAAAAATATCAAATATATATTGAAGGATGGTTCAATTAAAGAAATGATGGGACGCTTAATGAGAAAATTCTTTATTTATGAGAGCGTCACACCCCAAAAAGCAAAGTCTCATCACTTCAAGAATATGATTATTGGTGCACAACAAGCAGGTAATTACTAATTTTTGAATTGTTATATTGTTTCAGACTTTTAGTAAGTATAGTCTTTCATGATATGTTTTACATATTTGTTATATATGAATTGTAGGAATGAGAATCGAATCTCCATCTTCGTACAAAATAAAGAACAAGTACTTGGAAATGAAGTACAACCATGCTCGCAAAATAACTAACTTCATTTACAACCATGGTTGGTTACTTGCACAAATGAAAAAGTATTGTGGTGGAGACATTGTTCGATTAGGAGTTACAAGGTTTGCTACCAATTATATTGCTCTTGACAGTCTTCTTAAAAAAATGGTTGATTTGAAAAAATTGTTTATGAGTGATGAATGGGCATAACACAAGCTCAGTCGGACAAAAATTGGACGAGATTTGGAGCAATTATTGTTTGACTATGCGTACTGGGATAGAATGGCAAATATAGTTTCATTATACGAGCCACTATACATGGTGCTTCGACTTATGGATTCTGAAGTTGTTCCTACAATGTCATTTGTGTACGAGCTTATGCACACGATGAAAGATAACCTTATTTGTCAAGGAAATGGAGATTGGATCTTCAAAATAATAAAAGATCATTGGGAGAAAACACTAAAATATCCTCTTCATGCAACATGTACTTAAGTACTACTATTTATCTTTATAAGTTTTTACTCTGGATTTAATTTTCTCTATAAAAAAATACTAAATCTACTTAATTTTATTGTAGCATACTTCTTGAATCCAAGATTTCAATATAGGCGTGGAGTTGGTAGTGATCCAGAACTACTTCAAGTGGTCCATGACGTTTTTGCAAAATTAAACCCAACTACTGAATCGCTTGGTCAATTTGGAAATGACGTAAATAAAAAACTGTTATTTTTGTCAATAAAACAATAATTTCATTCATCAATTTATTTGAACGTTTACTAACAAATATGATATTAAAAAATTAAATGTTGAATACATAGCTTTTGTTTTTTCAAGATGCAAAAAGAAGATTTGGTGATTGAGTGGTGATTACAACAAGGTCAACCACGGTGCCCGATGAGTATTTATAGGAAAAAATTGATTATCATTATTTTAAATTCACCACATAAGTATTTATATAATTATCAAATTGGTTGCAGCTGAATGGTGGTTCATGTATGAGAATCAAACACCTACATTGAGAAAGTTAGCCATCAAAATTCTTTTACAAACTACGTCATCTTCTGCATGTAAGAGAAATTGAAGCACGTTTGCTCTCATCCACACAAAGCAATGAAATCGTTTGGCTTACCCTTGATTAGAGCAATTAGTTTTTTGTTACTATAATATGAGGCTAAAGTTATGCGATATGGAGGCAGAAAATGATCGAGTTGCTGAAAAAGATTACCTTGATCTTCTTGATATTTCAACCGAGGTGGGTGAAGAAGAAGATAATTAGTTGTTCTAATGGGTTAGGCCTATACACTTGGATGATGAAGTTGGAAATCCTAATCCACGAATTACCGCTCATGCTCGAGAATTTGTAGTTAATGTTGAACGTGTGTTGTCCGAAGAAGTTCACTCTGAAAGTTTTAGCAAAGATACTGATGATTCATTTCAAGTGGCATTAGATTCCCACCAAGAGGTTGACTCCACAAGTGCTGGCCATAGTAGTAGACCTGGTGTTGCATGCACTTTTGCTTCTGGTTACAATGGTTTAAGAGGTGGAACTGATGATGGAGGTGATAATATGAGATATTTGGGAACGTCAACAAAGTCAATATCCAATTTGCCAATTTACTTGTGAAAATGATTTCACACATTACACATAGGATGAAGACGATGGCTCTAGAAGAGATGGTCCAGGCATAGGAGCTATTGGAAAGCCCTATAGACGAAGAGAACGGACAATGGAACCATATAACGAGGAGTTACTTTCAGGGAGTTTTGAATCTATGAGTATAGGGACTCAATTTAGTGACTCCTCGAATAAGGCTAACGTCTACTCTCCTCATGTGATGAGTTATGGTCAACCTTCAAGTTCAACCAATGAAGAGTATGGTATACCACGTTGCTCCCCTTCCGCACAATGTCATACCAAGTTCCATATCAGATGGAAGGAGGATTTGACATTAACACATGGGTGAACCTTGAGTATCCTATCCATGTAGAGGTAGTGGGTAGGACTCAAGAGATATATGCATGGCATGTTAGAATTCTTAACCAATATTATCGAGGCTCATTGAGTTGGTACCAATATTGTCTCCAACAACAAGACGGGGTTCCTTCATCTACCAATTCCATTGAACCACACCGATCCTCATTTTGGTACTAAAGGAACATTGCAATGTAATGTGTATAAATTTTGATATTTAATGAATGGAGTATTTTATGTGACTTCATAACGAGTGTACAATTACAAAATTAACATTTCTTATAGATCAACATGATATAATTACATCTAATATTGTAAATTATATCATACATTTATCCAATTCTTCAATAAAACAACTTTAAAATGTCTATTATACTTCTAATTATATTGTTATGAAGTTTTTCTTGTATTTCCATGAGTTTTTAACAATTTTAGGCCTACCAATTTTTTTTTTCCAAAATATCTGCCAATATATCTTTCATATATCCAATATATCCGCAAAATCGAAATACCGATATATCCGTGATTTCTGATATTTTTATCCTTGGTGAGGATAAAGAGAATAGGCATGGAGAAATAAAGAAAAGAAGGAATAAAGGAAAAATAAAAAGAAGGAAACAGAAAGGTGGTCGTAGTGTTATAAAAATGGGTATTTAGGGCTTGAGAGGAATGAATGGTGGATTTGATCTTAAGAATGAAAGGTCGGGATTCAATCTCTCATATAGGTAAGAAAATGGCTTGAAATTTGGGTCAAAATTTAAACAAAAAAAAATTCCAAAAAAATGGAAAATAAGATAGGCCTAAAACAAAAATTAGAAATGGGCTTGGGACAATTTTTGGGGTCATAGATATATTATTATATTATATATTTTTATTAAATATTATATGATTATTTATATAAAATTACAAAATCTATAATATATATTTAGAGATAGTTTTTAATAAATATAATTCTTTTATTCATGTTTTTATACAAAACTCTGACAACAAACATACATTTCTCATATTGTCATGGTTATAGAGAAACCATGACCACAACTTTGACAATTAATACACATTTGGTCACGCTTTCATACAAAAAAACATGGTCACTAATGCCCTAAAAAA
>JAAKHE010000775.1:111779-150264 GCA_011039315.1 Vitis labrusca | reverse complement strand
CATTCAAAAGTGTAGGAATCAGATGCGACTGGAGAGAGTTGAATCAGATCAACGCCTTATGGATATTCTCAATGGAGGAGTATGATTACTTGTAGCTAGCATACTACATATGCATTATGTAAAAGAGGTTATTAGAATAAGATTATATGTGGTTCATTACAAATTCTAATTAACCTTGTAATGGGAACTCTCTTGGCAACCGGAATTTAGTCCTCTTGCATCCTTCAATCTAGACTTTTGAAAAACAAAATTTCTTACCAAGAACCACTTTAAAGTTTGAATCTTTTAAATGGAGAGCTTAAACAAGATAAGAATGGGGTTAGAAATTTAATTTTTTTTAGAGTGATCCCTACCTACCTTTTGTATCTTAGTAGTATATGAAGATCATAATCCATAATATTAATTAATTAGTAGAAAAAGGAAAGAACAACATCCAATGGGTGATGTTTTCTTTTCCAAAGAATTGATGGAGGCTAAGGAGGCCACAAACTCGTTGCTTGAGTTGGAAGATTGGGAGCACTTATTTGCTATGCTTTGATGCCAAGCCAAGCTATATATTGCTCACTATGCTTTGTGGACTGTCTTTTTATTAGCACACCCACCACTTCTTTTATTACCATGCTTATTTGATTATTGTATATATATATATTTAAAATTTTGACAAAGAAAAACATTTTCAAGTATTACAACACATGCATGTCTAATTTTAAATATATATATCATATATATTTGAAGGGTGTGGTTCATGAACATATTAAGCAAAAATTTGACGTTTTCAAACTTAATATCATAGATGGCTCCAAAGGATGCCGGAAAAGGGGGACCCAAAAGAGTTCTAGAAAGAGGAAAAAAGTTGAAGAGGTGAATTTTCAAAGCATGCATGGCCGGCCAAAAGACCGCCACCCCGTAAAACGAAATGAGATATGTATCAACCTTTTGGAAATTAATTTTCATATTTTGATGTAACTTGTAGGCCCATGGCTTTGACGTTTAGGCCTTTGTTTGAAACTATGAGACAACGATCTCTTCTGCTCCGATAACATTTGTGAGTGTTCTCCCTTATGAGTTGGTAGAATAGGGCAGCCACTTGCTAGGTGGGTCATGCCTTTGATACCAACTACATTTCATTGGAAAATGTCTGTTTCCACACATAGTAAAAAATTTATAGAATAGAGAAACCTAAGGCCATGGTGGGTTTCCAAAAGTAAGACGGAAAGATAAGGCCATGGTCGGTTTCCAAAAATAATAGAAAATAATAAATGTTAGGGAAATTATTAAAGTGGGCCTATGCTTTATATTTAATTAGCTATTAGGCTTGGGCATCTCATTAAAGTGTAGGCTTTAACGTGTACAAACAGTTTGATTTTATTTTATTTTTTATGATGGGCCAAAAATAAAATAAAATAGACGATAATGCTACAATACCGGAAATCACTTTTCACATCATACCCACTTTTTTAGGCTAGTAGGATTAAGACACATGATATGCAAAATAAATAAATAAAATTAAAAAAAAAACAATTCTTCATGTACCCAACGGTTGCCATGGGAATTAATCCCATGCAGCACACATTCTTAACATCTATTACAATGACCAATTATAAAATCATGTTTAATGTAATTATTTCGTTTTAGAAAATTTTTTTATGTAGCAGAAAAATAAAGAAAATTTTGGAAAAATAAATTGCAATTTTTTTATTTTTGTAATATAAAGTGATTAAACCCGAGAGGTAAAGATAAAAATTAAATTTAAAATAAACAAAAAAAATTCAAAATAATTTGGTGATATAATTTATAAATTAGGAAAAAGTAAATTTAATTTATTTTAACATCAAATTATTTGTTGACAAAATTGGATGAATATTTGAAGTGTGAAAAGCAATATAATTGGTTTATGAAGTGAAAAAATGGGAAAAAATAGAAATAAATTTTTAAAAATATATATTAATTTAAAATTAAATTAGTTGTGTACTAATTATTAATTGAGAAATATATGACTAAATTATTTCTTAGCGTTTAAATTGAATTACACAAAAATTTGGTTGAAATATTGAAAATACGAAAAATGTATAATTAGTAACAATATGGAAATCCAAACCCCTCGCTGATTTTTTTAGTAAATTTCCATTTTGAATTTTTCAAGGATCCATTTAACACCCTCCAAATGTATTGAACTTATCTAAACAATATCTAAGTCATATGAAGTCCCAATTTTTTAAAAAAAAAATCGAAGAAGTGGAGAGTAGGGAGGACACGAAGAATATGAGATTCCTCACATTCTTCGTACCCTTTCTAATTTGTTAGTATTTTTGGATTTTCATTTTTTCAAGCATCATTTGAACACCCACTAAGTGTAATGAACGAATGTAAACAATATCTAAGCCATACGAACTCCCTAAACATTTTTAAAACATCATAGAAATGGAGAATGGAGAGGGTACAAAAAATGTGAGGATTCCTCACATTCTTTGTACCATTGCTAATTTTTTTAGTATTTTTGGATTTTGATTTTTTTGGGTATCATTTGAACACCCCTTAAGTGTAATGAACTCATTTAAATAATATCCAACCTATACGATGCCCCAAAATTTTTAAAAACATCAACGTGCAAAGTTGACCATAGGTCCAATTATCTCAGACCATACCTGGTCAGATCAAAGAAGGACTAGAAAGAATAGTATATGTATGGAAGGAAGAGTCATGTAAAAGTGTGAATGAGTAATGCCATACAAAGCTCATCATAAATGGGTCGTGGAGTCCAAAGAGTCAAGGTATGAATGTGGATATGGTACAACTCTGATCAAAAGGTGGAATGATTTATAATCTCAAACTCCCTAGGTCGATCCCTTGATCCTGGGTCAATATGCTTAATATCCTCCATGATAGATCAACCCAAGTGATCAAGTTATGCAAGTAAAAGATGTCTCATATCAACAGTGCAACACATCAATACAAAAGATGTAAAATATACTCATTAGAAAGAAAGAAAATATACTCATAACAAAAAGATCGTATCACTAAATGAGCTAGCAAGTACATCATGTGTGTAACATAAGGGACTACGAACAATTGGACTCTTAACATGAACTATAAACTGAGACTCTGAACCAAAACTAGACTCAATAAAACAAAAAAAACTTTAAGGACTTCCATAACCAAACCAAGGTGCACTTTGTATTGAAGCTTTACGAAGCGACACACCCATATCAATTGAAAGAAATCCTCAAACAAGAAAATCTCAAAATGTCAAGTGATCCTAGAATATCATCAACATCCATAATGCTCTACTGAAGACTAGGAGGTGAGAGAATTTTATGCGTAAAATGTGTAGGCAAGGGATTGACAGTCACACTTGGTCCAGACAAGTTGACCAACCCAATATCAATCAAATCCTGTATGGCATTGCAAAGTGATGAACAATAATCAATAGCATGTCCTTGAGTCTAATGAAATAAACAGTGCTCATGTAGACGAAAATGAGGAGGAATGGGATGTGGCAAAGGGTGTGGTGACAAAGGAACAATCAAGCTAACATCTCTGAGCTTCTTAAAAGCTCTAGTCAAAGTCATGTCCAATGGAGTGTACTATCTCGCAGGCCTCTATGCACATGGTCTAGGTGGTTAGGGACCAATAGCTTTCGGAGGTGATGGTCGTGACTACATGCTAGTCTGAGCAATGTAAGGCTACTGAGCAGAAACCAGCTGATACTGATGCTACAAATGAGGGAAATGAGCTCTGATTATAAGAGACCTATAGTATGAGTAATGTGAAGGCCTCTAATGTTGATAGCTAATAGTGTTAACCTCTTTAGATTTGTTTGATGATCCAACTGGCCTTTTTCCCTTACTGTCAGAGGAAGGAACAGTATTTATCCATAATCTTTGAGCAATGGCCTCCTCAACACTAAAAGTTGTATGAAACAAACTCCTGAGATCCTGGAATGGAATGCCCATGAGACATCTAGCAAACCTCGACTATAGGCTTTGAAGAACCATACCAATCTGATCTTGCTCCTTAGGTCGGTCCACCATACCGACCACCTTTGCCCTCCAACAATTGACAAAGGAAGAAATGGACTTGTCCGACCTTTGTCTAGTGGCTTTCAGCTCTCGTCTGGACATATCAATATCAACATTAGAAGCAAATTGAGTTAGGAACTCATGGGCTAGATTCTCCCAAGAGTGAAGTCTCGAAGGCTTAACTGAGGCAAACCATCTTTGTGTTGCCCCACTAAGTGACATGGAGAAAAGAGCCACTAACTGTGCATCATCTAACCCATATGCTCACATGACTATGCTTAGAGTCTTAGGTGGATATTTGGACAACCAACTCCATTATAACACTCAATGTCTGGCATGCGAAACTTAGTGGGTAAGCTAGCCATCAATATGCCATCTGTATCATCCCAAGTCAGATCTCCATCCTATAATCTGATTTGTCTCATCCTGGACTCAAGTCTCTTAACCCTAGCCTTCTACTAAGCCAATCTAGTGTCATCAGTAGTGGGAATAATGGGAGGAGGCGACACTATGGCAACAAGTGGTGGAGCAATCTCACAATGATCTGATAGATGAAATGGAACGTCATATGAAGTCCCAAGTGGAAGAACCTGTGCTGATTGAGATGCATGGGGAATTGTCTCGATAGTGTTGATACCGATTGGTTGATGATCCTAGTGTGAGCTCTCTATTTGATCTAAACACCTACTCATCTCGGTCATGAACTCTTGAATAGAAGCTAGTGTGGCAGCTAACCAGTCTGATATCTCAAGTGAACTGTCTAAACTCTGATAAGAATCTTATCTGATTAATTGACCTCCAACCCTTCTCCAAGGTTGCAACTTCATACTCAACTGACTCCTAGACTGACTTTTTACAATGCAAAATAATCAAAACGAACGTGGGACATGAGAAAAGACTCTGAAGACAACAATGTGACATGCAAACACATGGTCTTAAGGTGGGAATGCAAAATCTGGATGTATGATAGGAACTTTAGAGTCATAAAGGTGTCCATTATGAGGCTAAAAATATGACTAGAAAATTCATATTAATAATCCAAGATAAAAAAAGGTGTGTAGAACAATGTTATCACGAGATCAATACTTTAGTTGATTGGAGGCACTTGACTCAACTTCCAAACCGAGCTCTATAAAGGAAAATGATAAGGTGATAAAGGCGAATCTCTCAAAAAAGTGTGAATATGAAAACATGCATTTCACCTTTCTGTAATGAAAATATGAGCATCGAGGTGAAAATAGAATCAAACATCAAATAAAGAATGGGGTATCAGGTCCATGACAAGTGTACAATGCAAAAATGTGATCATGATTGATGAACATATCCCAAGGTATCAAGCATAGAATGTAACAACAAATTGAAAGAAAGTGCTAAAGTTAAGAAATAGAGGTTGACCAAAGCCCTTGGGAGAAAACACGTCAAACTCAATGAGCGAAAGAAAGAATCTAACTTAAAACGACAAATGATGGTCTAATTGATACATAAACTTGCACCAATCTCTAAGCATGCTCAATTGGAGACCAAAAAGGGAGTACTAGATCCATGCTATGACTAAAGTGGCCCTGAAGGCTTTTAAATGCACCACGTGTGAGGAAGAAATCCTAATAAAAAGATCTAAGGCTTAGCCTATAGGGTCAAGGTGGTTTTAAAATGTGTAGGGGTGGACTTTAAAGGATCTCTAACAGAAGCGATCGTACCCTCCAATAGTATTCAACCTCTTACACACCTTCGAAGAGATAGAATGCTTCCATGCAAGGTGGTCATCACCTCCACACATGTACTACCTCGCATTCTAAGGGGTTTCCTAATGGTGAAGGCTCTTGCATCTCTCAACGCTCAGTGGTGATCTAAAGTGCATAGTGAACGGTGTGGGTGCATTTGAAAATCCTATGAAACTAGAAAGAAAACACACTGGTTACACAAATATCTTAAAATCTAGCTCTAGGCTATACAAGTCTTCAAAGATCAGACTCTAATCAGCATCAATGTGTTGACCACCTCCAAAATGCTTCGAAATAGAGATATAACCCATCACTAGACCCTAATCCAAATCACTAGCTTGGTCAGATAACAAACAAAGCAATAATTCTCATGAAATATGAGATCAAGGGAAACAAAGTCGATTGAGACTAGGGAGTTAGAGATAAAGGGATAGATGTGTGTCCCACACAAACAAGCAATACATGCATCACATAGAAGAAGAGAAGTCATGCAATAGATAGTCATATGAAAAACAAATATATCATCCATATCTACACGCAAGCCAAACAAGAAACAGGACAAGCAAGGTAAGTATACAACAAGAATAAATAACATGATGAAAAATGATCAAAATAATGTGCAATAGAGAAAATCAATGTGTCGAGACAAATAAGATATACAATAATGTAAATATACATATTAAAATGAGCGGGATAATCATGGCAAGAAAATCAATCAATATTATCAACGTGTCAATATCATAACTGATCATAGCAATCAAGCATAGACAATCATCATGCAAAAAAAATGGTAGTCATGTAGTACACAATCATGCAAAATAGATATATACAAACATAAACAAATATATACAAACACACATGATAACAAGAATCAATATATAGTAAGGCACATGCAACATATATAGAAAATAATCATCATGTCAACACTCATGTGCCCTAAAAACATGCAAATATACAACAAAGGGATCATGAGAGAATATCCATTGATAGATTAAAAAAATGCCACGTTTCCCTCAACTTAAGTTCAAGTTTGATCTTCTTTATCCCTAATGGAGTCGCCATTTTGTGGACCCGCAATTTTCACTAAATGAAAAGCGAGTCTTGCCTTTGAGTAGGAATGCATGTGAAAAGTGCGGGTCCACAGAATGAAAAATGTGTTCCCACTCAATAGCAAGACTCACTTTTCATTTAGTGAAAATTTGATTTTTAGAAAAGACTTGGAGTCACCACTTATTTTATTTTATTTTAAAGAGAAAACAAAATAAGAAAGAAAACCTTGTATGACTCTTTATTTGGAAAATACAAATATGTAAAAATCGAGTTTGAATTTGAGGGTTAGGTTACCTATCGAGAAGGTACGATGGTGAGCTATAGCAACCCTCTAAGCCCGTATACCTATGGTCTCTACTAAATGAATTAAGAGAATTGCAACAATTAGTTAATTAATCATGGATACCAAGATTAAAGAAACAAAACAATAATGACAATAAAATCTAATTACAAGAATGCACAAAATAAATGACAACAGAATTATGCAAAATGAATTATTGAATTGATTAAAAAAAATAGTTTTCAAGAAACTTCAAAGGATTTTATTAAAAACAAATTTGAATTAATAATTTCAATTTATTTATTTATAGAAAAAAAAGAGTCAATTTATTTTTTAAAAGTAAATTGATTCAATTTCATTTGTATTCAACTTTAAAAAATAGTTATTTACACTTATTGTATCAAAAGAATTTATTACAAAATTTCAATTTGGCAACAAAAATTATTTTTACTTGCTTTTACTAGAAAAGAAAGAATTTTTACAACTTTATTTACAAAAGTATCTCAATTTGATTTTTCATTTAAGAAAAGTGCTTTATACAAATTATTTAAAATAAATAAATAAATACATAACTTTATTTGCAAAAGAATTTTTTATCCAATTTTCATAATAATAATAATAATACTAATAATAATAATAATAATAATAATAATAATAGTAATAATAATAGTAATAGTAATAGTAATAATAATAATAATAATAATAATAATAACAATAATAATAATAATAGTAATAGTAATAGTAATAGTAATAATAATAATAATAATAATAATAATAATAATAATAATAATAATCATAATATAATAATAATAATAATAATAATAATAAAAGAAAACCAAATTTTCATATTTTATCCGCAAAAGCATTCTAAATTGATTTTCCAATTTGATTTTTTGTTTTATTTTAAAAGGAATTTATTTGTTTTTTATTTTTAAAGGAAATCTACATTTTCACAATTTTATTTGAAAAGAATTTGATTTATTTTTATCATTTAAAATAAACAGGTAAAAATAAGTAATAATAATAATAATAAAAGAAAACCAATTTTTCATATTTTATCGGCAAAAGCATTCTAAATTGATTTTCCAATTTGATTTTTGTTTTATTTTAAAAGGAATTTATTATTATTATTATTTTTTAAAAAGGAAATCTACATTTTCACAATTTTATTTGAAAAGAATTTGATTTATTTTTATCATTTAAAATAAACAAGTAAAATAAGTAAATAAATAAATAAAGATGCTTATAAATTGCTTAAAAGATTCATGAAGATTTTTTTTTTTAAAAAGAATTTTGTCTAAAAAAATTATAATTTTATTTGCTTAGCTAAAAAAATAAAAACTAAAAATAATATTTTTTTGAATTTTATTAAAAAAAAAGATTTACCTTAAAAATAGCAAAAAATTATGAGTTTATCTAAAAGATTGAATTTTTATAAACCTTTACTAAAGACAAATTTTTACAATTTTATTTAAAAGGAATTTTTCCTTAAAAAAAAAAAATTCTACACAAGTTTTAATAAAAAAAAAGATTTTTTGTTCGTAAAGAAAATATTATTCCAATCTTAATTTTATTTAAGGAAAATCTTTACAAATTATTTGGAAAAAGAACCTTTCAGTTTGAGAATCATAGGGAATGATACCAATAAGTACAGGATCGAGGATGATATGAAAATGAATAGAAAATAAATCCTTTGGTTTTGAAAATCAATTAGAACTTTGAAGAAATCTCCCAGTTAAATCTGGAAGAGTCACAACGGTCTCGCTTAAAACCCAGATAACTTTGACAGAGTTTCTATAAAGTACTCCGACTTTCAAATAGAAGATGAAAAAGAAGATGAATATGATGCACAATGAAAACAAATGCATAGTTGAATTTGAAATTTCATTCAATAAAAGAACATGTACAAGAACTTTGAAATTCAAAACTTACAATCTTTGAAGCAAGCTTTAAATAGAAATTTGAGAACTTTGAGTTTCTCAATACAAGGCTTTCAGAGGGAAATCTCACAAGTTTCTCTCACTAGAATTCTCTCTTAAATTTCTGATGCCTTACAAAGGGAAAATGAGTCATTTTATAGACTATTTGAACCGGAATTGAAAACCTTTGAAGTTCGAGGATTTGAAATCTTTTCTAATCCACCGAAAGTTTGTTGTCCTTTTGTATAGCTGTCCTTACTTTTGAAAGGCGGTTTCGGTGCCCACTGAAATGATCCATAGTTTTGAAGAGTGGTTTGAACTGTGGATTTGAGCTGTTCAGCAACATGTCGTTGTAGTGAACTTCAGTCATACATTTGTCATCATTGTCATCTGTTTGAAATGTGAGCATGCCCATTCCTCTGGATTGGAGATGCTTGAGCAGTCGACGATCCTTTGAAAAGTTGGAATGAGAATATCTCCAAATTTCTCGAGCACACTTATCATGAGCAGAGTCTCTCAACGGAACTTTGACAGGTAACCCAATCTGGCGCTTTTGGAGAGCTTTGAAAATGGAACCATTTGATGAAATCTTGGATGCATCAACCTAAGGGTGTGTATGGGAATCCATGACACGTGTCTTCATTAACATTTCCTAAAAAAGCAAAGGATGCAGTATCATCATCATCAGAACCAGAACCAGAGTACTAGGATAAGGTTTCTGAAGCTTTCTTCTTTAAAAGTTTAAGATGCTTAATGAACTCCTTATTAGAAGGAAAAACAGTTCTAGAAAGAAGAAAAACATCTGTTGGAATTAGAGGAAGATCTTTTGAACCAGAAGGTTTTGAAGAAATATTTTTCCCAGAAATCCACTAACTGATAGCATGGAGCTGTTGAGCATTTGAAGGGGTAAAACTTGACCACCATTTGACTTTGAATTTCCTGGCTAAATGCGCAAGAAAAGGAGCAGGAATCATTTGAATGAGAACAAAATCCCAATAGAGGTTCCAAGGAATTTGAAATTGTGAAAGGAAGAACATTACTCTTGAACAAGAAGCCGAAAGAAGATGACTACCATGTTCAACAAAGTAAGAGAAACCTTCCTTGATTTGATGACAAAAAATGTCCCGAGTGGCACCAAAGAACAACCACCATTCTTGGAACCAATTTGGTAAATTATTTTGATTTTTTATTTCATCCCCCAATGGAAAAACCATGAGTGATCAAAGGGACGAAAATAAAAAGTAAAGTACCAAGTGTCCATATAATCGTAATAATCATAGGACTTTGGCCTAAAATTTTCTAAAAACATTTTGTGAGTATCAAGAGATTGACCCCACTCTTTATGAGTAAGCACTTTGAAAATTTTGTATTTTGAATAGCAAATATCTATAGAACTTTCATTCTGAAAGTGGGAAATTTCTACAGAATCAGTATCAACTAGAATAAACTCATATAATTTATGAGTTTTTTCTAGATTACTTTGAAGAAAATATTTGTTTTTAGCAAAGATTTTTGAAAGATATGGTTTCCCAGATTTTGAAATTTGAAAAGGTTCAAGAACTTGTACCTTCAAGGTATGGACCTTGTCCACGTAAGGCTGAATTTGACTTGAAGAGGCCTTTTGAGCAAAATTTTCTTTGGGTTGCAAAGGGGGAAAAGTTCCAAGAACATGGAGCCTATTTGGGTTTTGAGAATTAGGCTTTTTTGGATGGGTTTGAGGCATTGCATATGAGGATTTTGAAGTTTTTGAGGCTTTGGGCTTTTGATTGCTCATTTTCCCTGTAAAAACTCAAGTGAGAGAAAATCAGGAAGAAAATTTGAATCACCTTTGATGAATTCAATTTCAAAATAAAAAACTGACAAGATAGCCCGCCACCTTGCAAATATTTGTTTTGAAACAATATTTTGAACATCTTTTTGAAGAATTTATTTTGCACTTTTGCAATCAACACGAAGAAGAATTTTTTTGTTAAAAATATCTTCTTGAAATTTTTGAATGCATAAAACAATTGCCAAAATATCTTTTTTGATTGTTGAATAATTTTCTTAAGGTCCACTCCATATTCTAGAATGAAATCGGATAATGGAGATTTTATTTTGAAAATCTTGTTTGGGTATGCCACCATATCCTAAATTAGAGGCATCTGTTTCTATGATAGGAAAGACATCAGGGTGGAGGATTCCTAAATAGGGAAGACTCTTAACCTGAATTTTGACCAATTTGACTATGTTTGTGTGTTCTTGTGTCCAAGGCTTTGGAGTTTTCTTAAGCCTAGCAAACAAAGGTTTGATTGTGGTTCTAAGGTTAGGGTAAAAGTCTAACACATAGTTTAGACTTCCTAAGAACCTTTGAAGCTGAGTCTTATCCTTGATTTCATCAGGGAACTTACTTCCAAATTCTATTGACCTTTGAATAGGCTTGATGGTACCCTGATAGATTTCAAATCCTAGAAATCTAATCTTGGTTTGGAACAGTTTGATCTTAGGGGCAGAAATAACAAGACCATTTTCTTTAACAATTTTTTGAAAGGTTTCCAAGTGTTTGAAATGTCATTCCAAAGAATTTGAGAATATAAGAACATCATCAATGTATACTAAGGAGAAATTAGTATAGGGATTGAAAATGTCATTCATTATATTTTGAAATTTTGAGGGAGCATTTTTCAAACCAAAAGGCATCACATTCCATTCATAATGCCCAAATGGAACAATGAATGCAGTTTTGTACCTATCTTTTTCATGAAGTTGAATTTGCCAAAATCCAGACTTCATGTCAAATTTTGAGAAAATTGAAGCATTATGAAGGTGGCTAATAAGGTCTCGCTTGTTAGGTATAAGATACCTTATCCATTTGAGAATCTTATTCAAAGGATTGTAGTTTATAACAAGTCTAGGGGCACCTCTTTCAATTTTCGAAGGTTTTTGAACATAGAAAGCAACACAACTCCAAGGGGATTGGCTCTTTCTAATAAGATTTTTGTTTAATAAATCTTTTATCTTTTCTTTGCAATACTCAAGTAACTGAGTATTCATTTGAATAGGTCTTGCCTTGGTAGGTATTTGACTTTCATCAAATCCTTCCGTATAAGGCAAAGAAACTTTATGTTTCTTTCTACCCCAAAAAACATTAGGAATAGAAGAACATAAATCCTGTTCAATTTGTTTTTTAATCTTTTCAACTTTGATTTGAATATCTTTGTTTAAAAGATTTTCTTCTATTATTTTATGATGAATTTCTTTTCCTAGAAATTTGATTTGTTGTTTTTTCTTTTGAATTAAGTTTACTTGATTGTCTACAAAGTTTAATTCTTTTATCTCTGGAATATTTAGAAAATAGAAACAAATTTCTTGGTTTTCAAAAATGGTTTTGATTCCTTCTTTATCAACAGTTAGAGGATATAGAAGGCTTAAGAAAGGTGTTCCTAAAATCATTTCTTTGTTCATGTCTTTGACAAGAAGAAGAGAAATTTTGTAATAAATATTTTTATTACAAACATGAACATTTGAAACTTTGTATTTTACTTGAAGAGCTTGTTTGTTTGAAATTCCAAGTATTTGAATGAGTTAGAGATTCCCAAGGGATCTCTAAGGGTGTCATTACAGAAGAGTGTTCTTCATTGGCTTGGAACAAAAGGGTTTTTCCTTTTGTGGGCTTCAATAAACACTTTGCATCTACTGATGTGGTCATTGCCTTATAGTATATTCGATATACTATAAGAATGTTTTTGGCTCTTGGATCCATATCATAACCTTTGGTTTGGACATTTAGAGTTAAAGACTTTTGTATAGATAAATCATCTATACAACTTAACTCTAGGTCAGGGAAACAATTGAAGTAAACAGGGCTATGTGCCATGTTTGATTCTATGACTCCTAACAAGGAATCATCAAAGTTATTGTGTCTTGCATCTCTGAGGCAAGCACAAACTGGTTTGTTTAACCCAAGTATGGTTAAAAGGTTTGATTGCTACCTATATGGCTCCTATATGAAGGATTTTGAAATTTTCTTATCTTAAAATTTCTATGTCTCTTGGCTTTATAAGTTCTATAGTTTCAGTTTCTGATCCTATAGAATGCGTGTTTTCTGACACTTCGATTTTGTTGGTTGCACTAAAATTAAAAGTTCGTATTTGATATATTTTGTGCTTTTCTTGCCTGGGCATTTCCCAGTTTTTGATATATTGTTTTATTACATCAATTGATACATTCAATTGATACATTTTTAGGAGTGATTTCTTCTATCGATTATTGGTTGTTGTTAGTGACGACACACAAGGCTATTGGTAACTGGTTTCCGTCAGCGACGACATATGGGCCAATGCTCCTAGCATTGGAGGTGTCGTGGATGAGAAATAAGATGAGAAAAAAAATATATGGACCCGCATTTTTCACGTGCGTCCTCACTCAATGGCAAGGCTATTTTTTATTGGTGAAAATTAGTTTTGGAAAAGTTGGAGTCACCAATTTTTGGACCCGTATTTTTCACGTGCATCCCCACTCAATGGCAAGACTTATTTTTATTGGTGAAAAATTAGTTTTGGAAAAGTTGGAGTCACCACTTATTTTATTTTATTTTATTTAAAAAGGGAAAATAAAATAATAAAGAAAACCTTAGGTAGGCTAAGGTGATTTCAAAACTAGCATACCAAAAAAGAAATCAAATCACAATCACAAGGGAAGGTTAAGACGTGTACCTAGACTGCCTCTCAAGTGCTATCATAAACATTAAAGTTAGCACAAGAATATGGCATACGATATGTATTTTATCAGAGTAAATTGAATAGACATCTAGGCACCTAAGGATGAAGTCAAATATGGACAAGGCTCACAACAACATGCATGTTCATAAAATTCCGAAAAGCAAGTGATAAAGAGCGTACCTGGATAACATGCATAATTTATAAGGTTCCTCAAAAAATGATAGTGTGTTTAGGACAAGTATAAATTATACAACATCTTTATTATGTCTAATATACAGTACCAAAGCCAGAATTGAGCCAAGATAAGCCAAATGACTCCAAAAATAGATAACAAATTCAAGCAAGTACTAGGTCATCAACATGCAATTAGAAAATGGAGCATCACAAAACAATTTCTAAAAAAATATATTGGAGTGGAATTTTATTACCAAAATTTTCAAGAAACAACTCCTACACATCTAGAACAAGATACCAAAAACCAAACACTCATTTAAATGAAAAATTGCAACAAAGACACCCAAAAGTTTCAGAAGGTCCAGATTAGGTAAAAAAAAAATAGTGACATGCATAAACGAATTTTAAAAAAAAATAATAAGTCATAACATAAAATTGTACAAAAAATCACACACATCGTTCAAAGTGTCTATATAACAAAAAAAATGAATCCATGGTCGAGTAGTACTCAAAAATATTTTTAAAAAGTTAATCGGATGTCCAGATTCCATCATGTATAGTAGGTATGACTTTGAAAAATCATATTTCCCTCAAGAAAGCATATTTTTTAATATTTTATATGTCTAAAATCAATTTCAAGAAGTCTAGAATTAAGAATAAGTATCGAATCAAATTTAAAAAGTCATCTGCTATTTTATTTTTATAAAAAATTTCGGGTTTCCAGAATTGGGTGAAAACAGAGCCCTCATAAAAACTCATTTATATCTTCTATTCCAGAATTGCTTTCTAACTCAAACGAAATTTTAAGTTCAAGTTCAAGTTCAAGAAGTGAGGAAAATCATACAAGTTTTGGAATTTTTTTAAAAAATATTCTGAAGTTACTGAAACGAATTTTAAAACTAAAGGGTTAGTGGTTGAGTGAAAATTGGTAGTAAGGAAGAGTTTTGACAAATTTTCTTATGTAGGGGTTCCATCAAGTCCCCATTCAATTTCCGTAAGTTTTACCTATGTATTCCCATTAGTTTGGGAGCACAAGTCCAAACCTATGTGAATAAAAACCAAATTTTTAAAAAACCAACAAAGGAGAAATGCAACTTAAATGAAATGAGTTGCATAATTTTAATAGAAAGTGTGTTCTTTGCCTAAAGCTAGAATGAATGTTTTCTAAAACCTTTTATTGGTGATGTAAATGCTTTTGAAAATGACTTTAAGGGAAGTAAAAAAAAAAAAAAACCCAATGGTTTTTTAAATCCCAATCAATAGACATAAAATAAAGATTTTTGATTTCTAACTTAAGAGGGTTTTGAAAATAAAAGAAAAACTAAATTGGATCCCCTTTTTAGCTACCTTTCATTTGGGATCAAGGAGCCAAACTTATGATGGAAAATTCATTTTTGAAAAAAAAAATAAAATTGACTCAACTCAAAATGTCAATTTAATAAAAAACATTTTCTTAAAGAAAGTTCAAACTCAAGAATTCGCTAAGGTGCTTATAAAATAAGTATCAAAGATAAAGAGAACTAACAATTCAATCAAATATAACATCCCATATATCACTCAATGAATTTTTTAAAGAGGTATCAACCATGTTAATTTAATCAAACTAAAACTCAATAAAATTTTAAGAGTCATCTAGCATGTGAATTTAAACATAGGGATACTCAATAAGTTTTTTTAAAAGGCATCAAACATGTAAATTTAAAGAAACTAATACTCAATGAAAATTTTAGAACCCAAACTCAAACTAACCTCACTATTTATCAAAAACTAAAATCCAAATTAGCATAACCAATTATTCGAAAACTAAAGTCCATTATTCACCAAAATAAATACAGCAAAATACATCCGTACTTATTGAAACTAAAATCCAATCATCAGAGCTAATATAGCGAATACATCTGTACTTATCAAAACTAAAATCCAAGCTAGTTAAAATGGATGAAAACAAGTTTAAAAAATAAAAACTTTAGCATAAAATCAATTTTATCAATGGATTGAAATAACAAGAAATAAAAAATCTAAACCAAAGAAATGAATTCAAACTAAAAGAAAACGAGTATAAAAATGTGAACTTACCTTTCAGATCAATGCATGGGGGCTATTTCGAAGTCCAAAGGCGTAGACTATTTTCTCTTAAAAATTGTAGCCTGTGTTGAGATCCATTTATGCATGTAGGTTGTCTTCATTATGGAATGTGCATCCCCTCAATGTAAACACAATCATGAAAAGAATCCTTGGCATCATTTTATTTATAGCCATGTGATTGTTAATAGAAAGTGGAGATCCCTCCTCTTGGTGCACTGGCCATTTTTCTCTATGAAAGTAGACTGCTCCTTCAATCCATGCTTGGCTATATTGATTTTATATGCTAGCCCTTTTCCACTTCTATGTGGTTGTGTGAATCCTTATCAAAGGTGGACTATGCATCTTTCTCTTATAGACATGGCGGCTGGTTCTTTTTTTTTCTTCCTCCAAAGTAGCGTGATCTCCCCATTTTCGAATGGGTGTGCGGATTGTGGCAATGTGGCAATGTCTCCAAGCTGTACGTATGTGGTCATTCAAAGATGCAACCACCACTTTCATTCTTTAATGGTGCAACCTATCTTTCATCTTATGGCGCATCATGCAGAGATATTCTGTGGTGATGCTGGTTGTTTCTCCTCAAAGTTGCAGCCCACTTAGAGATGCGTTGGACTTTGCGACCGCCATATGCTGAGAGACAACCCGCTTTTTCTTTTAGAAAATCTGGGCATCGTTCCCTCTATATCCTAAGTGGTGTTTGCCCCCTTTTAAAACTCTAGCAGTGGTACCCTTGAGGATGGCAACCCCTTTAGATCAATGTCGTCCTAAAAATCCCCAAAAGGTGCAGATCATGTCCCAATCCCTCCCATGAGTGTGTGGTGACTTTCTTTTACTAATTGTGCCTTTTCTCTCTTGAAGAATCAATCATTTCCCCTTTTGCATGAGTGGTAATCGTCCCAAGAAATCTGCAGCCTTAGTGATGCGTGATGCTCTCCCAATGCATTCAGTCCACATATCAACCAAGATGCAACCTTCCAAAATCCCCTCTAATCTTCTTTTTATATGCTCTCAACGTGCTTCCTAAGAGAGAATTTTCAAAGATGCAACTGTGAGTAACCCGGACTTCTCCTTCAATATGGTAATGTGTTATTATTATCTTTTTTTTTTTTTTTGGAAACTTGTATTTTGATTTTTATATACGAAGTCCTTTTTCTTTTGTAATGGAAAGTGGTGTTTTATTGGAAAGTGGTATTTTAATTTTCATGGAAAGTGGTTTTGTATTTTATATACATCACAATTCAAAAAAAATAAAAATAAATAACAAACTTTAAAATAATAATAATAATAACTTATCAAATTGGCATAATATATGTATATATATATATATATATATATATATATATATATATATATATATATATATATATATATATATATATATATATATATATATATATTTATATATTAAAACACCTTTTTTTAAATAAATAAAAAAAAAAACTTAACTTACCACAAATATATTAAAAGCACTTTTAAAAAAATAAAAAATAAAAAATAACTTACTAAAAATTTATTTACGTACATATTAGTAAAAACATTTAATAGTAATAATAATAATAATCATAAAAAGAGATAAGATAATTGATCACATGCAATTTTCTGAAAACAAATAAATATATAAAAGTAAACAAATAACTAAACAGATAATAATAAATAAATAACTAAACAGATAATAATAAATAAATAACTAAATAAATAAATAGATAAATAAATAAGAAATCAAACACATGCAAGTGTTAAAAATATAAATCATGCGAACTATGTAAGCCATATAAGTCAGGCAAAGAATGCTTACAAGGTGACCTAAGTGTACTTAAGGTGGGCCTAGATGGGCCAAGTGTGCCTAAGTGGGCTTAAGTGACCTAGAAGCTATCCTAAAAAGAAAGAAAAGCTTAAGTCTAAATTTGGGCTGCTAAGAGTCACAATGGGGGTTAGATAAATTCTTCAACCAAAGTCTCCAAGGTGGATAAAAAATGGTAAGTAGTATGAGTAGTAATGGGCCACCAAGGAGCTATTGTGGAGCATTGGAAGTGAACTTAAAGACATGTGTTAAAGGGAAAAAATAGAGAGTCTACAAAAATAAAATAAGGGGAAAAGAAAAAGGAAAGAAAGAAGGAAATGGGATGGAAAGAAAAAATGGGAAAAAAAACATAAGAGTAGTGAGTGGAGAAGAGAATATGGGAGAAAAGAAGGAAAAAAAAAAAAAGAGGGAGAGGAAAGGGGAATGTGAAGTGGAAACTCTGGAGGGAAGAGAGAGAAGTTAGGGATTTGGAGTTTTTTGTTTTTTTTTTTTGTTTTTGTTTTGTTATGTCTTTGTTTTTTTTTTTAAAGAAAATGAATTGTGGGGATGGGGTCTTGAGATGAACAACCAGTATTGGTTCTTCGAAATAAGAAGTGAACTTGGAACTTTAGCCCAAAATACAAAAAAAAAAGGCCCAAAAACATTAACCAAATGGGCTCTAAAAATAATTAAATAATAGTGAATAAATAATAATAATAAATAATCGCTTGGATTTTTTGTAGTTTATTGGATCAAAACAAAATTTATAACCTAATTCACTATTCTAATGTAGCTTGTACTCGATCAAAAAGTGGTTTTAGTATAAACTATTGTAGTATAGTGGTTTTTAGGTGTCATCCACTAGGATGGATTATTCTCGGTAATTAAGGCTTGAATGAGAGAAGAAAAAATGACTGTGATCAAGTGAAAATGATTTGACAATTCATGATAAAAGTTCAAAATAACAATGATTTCAAATTGAGAGGAAAAACTAAAATATAAGAAAATTAATAGGAAATGAAATTCTCGAAGTTAGGATTTTCTAGAAAACAAATTCCATGGTGAATAGATGTTGAGATCTAATTTTCATCAAGTTAGATTGAAACCTAAATTTTCATCTAAACTGATTTTTGATTTAGCTTTAGGTCTAGATCAAATTTATCTTCAAATTAGGTCATTTAATCCAAGAGATCAATTCAAATAATATATTCAATTCATTTTAAATTATCTTCCAATGATTCTTACGATGCAACTATTCAATCTCATCAAATCTAGCTTTAAGAATTTAATGAATCTACCTAGTTTGCCTTGTAGTAATCATCCAAGACAATTTGAAGAGAAAAATCCCCAAAATTCAATTAATCAATCAATTGGATCAAATTACCTTTAGAATTCAAGCTCATTTCTCTAATTCACCATAGATCTTGCCTCTAGATCCTTCTTCCTCCGAGAAAAACGAGATTTAGCCACTTATGATTGGAGATTTGGTCTCACAAGGCATGTTTGGCTAGCGAGAAAATGAGAGAAAATGAGAGAAAATGAAGGAAAATAGAGAATTCTTTTAAGAGAGAAAATCTGAAAAAATTCTACAATTAGAAATATCCAAAAAACTCTCAAATGAGAAAATCAAGTTTCTATGTATAGGCTAAGGTCAAGTGGATACTTGGCATCATCTTAGAGGTCTTCCAGAGGCTTCTTCACCAAGAAATTTGGAGTTTAGTAATAAAATAGTCATTTTGCACAAGATCCAGCAATTTCGCATGATTGTGCGAAATCACAAATGCAACAACAACAATTTTCGCCTTCCTGGAGCATTTCTCATGGCTGTGTGAAATTTTCGCATGATCATGAGAAATCAACTTTGAGATTTTCCTTTGGTTTGCAGCACAAATACCTTCTGGTCCATTTCGCATAGTCATGCGAAAGGGAAATATTTAATTTTTCAACTCCTTTTTGTCATTTTCCATTTCTTTCTTTTGAATCCACCTCAGTCACCTCCAAATCAACTCCAAATCTCAGTCCAAACCAATTGAATTACTTCTTTCATTATGCATTTGGATGTTCATCAACTTTATTTGTTCTTTTCTATTTGATTAATCTCTTTTGTCACCAATTTATCAAAATCATACATTGAAATGACTCTAAAACTTTATAAAACATTTTAGTAACTCTTGCAAGGGCAACAACGTGTTAATTGAGTGTTTTAGGCATAATTACTACTTAAAAATGTATGAAACTCATGAGAATTATTATATAAAATATGCTCTTTTTTAGTAGTAATCATTGCTCCCAACCAACACATTTATAGTCCCTTAGCAATGGTATGACAAAAGGAAAGAAAAACAATACCAAACAAAAGAAATCATAAGTCACATAAGCAAATCATTTGAAAAAAAAATCTTTGAAATTTTCATAGCATAAATGGTTGATAAACAAGCACACCCTACTATCCATAGGTATCAACAAAATCCCAACTTATTTACTATCTCTAATAGAAAGAATATCATGCAAATCAAGGTATCAAAAACATATCCATCTTCATTCCCCAAACAATCTTTCCAAACAAGTCTTGAGTGTAATTAAGCTAGCCCCCGAATATAGTACTCAAAACTAATCCTCCCCCAACCTAGCTCAATTTATCTTAAGCAACAAAAAACACTCTCTCATAGGTCAAGAATGCACCTATCTTCATTTCTTTATATATGTATATATATATATATATATATATATATATATATATATATATATATATATATATATATGTATGTATGTATATATTTTTTCAAAGGTCTAATTGTAAGAATGCAATGCTAAAGGTATCTCCAAGTATACAGTCTATGTAGCAGGGATTCATCGATGACTCCCAACCATAAGGCATAGGGCACCAAGTTTATAGGACTATTTAACTAGCCATTAACTCCTCAGACTTCACCCTGGACTCCTCAAATTAGGTTCTAATATCTTAGCACCTACAATTGAGCTCATACTCCACCTATCCACCCATGTAACGAGCATTAAGGTTGATGACTCCCAACCAAAATGGCTTAGGGCACTGGGCTTCAAAGGCCTTTGGGCCATATACCCCTCGGACCTTGCTCGTGTTTCAAGATAAGCATAACTCAACCTTTTTATTCATCAGTTTTTTAATTTTTATTTTCTTAGAGAGGTAGGCTCATTGGCCTCTTTTTAAGGTGTCTCAACTCAATTTAAAAGTGATTCAAGTTACTAAGACAATTGGGTCCAAGTCTTAGGGTTAGACTAGTATTTCATCTTATATTAGGGGTCTAGAGTGCATAGTGTGTGTCAAGACTAAATTAGAAAAGACCATTGGGAAAATGAAAACTTCAAGTCAAATCAAATTCAATCAACATAACAAGTTTTCTAAGATCAAACAAATGAGCTGGTATTCCAAATCAACTTCTTTCAAGCTAGGTATGCCCATTCATCAAACATAAGTGCTATGTTCTAAAAAAAATTATCAATTAAGTTTTTTTTTTTTAAAAAAAATCTAGCTAATAAAAATTATCACAATCAAAACAAACAAAAGAAAAAAAATCTAACAATTCTAAATCAACAAGAAACCTCTTTCTTTTCCTTTTCTATCCTCTCCCCAACCAAACTAAACATTGTCCTCAATGTTAATAAAGAAAATGCAAAGAAATGAAGGGAAAGGTGCTGTAAAGCATTGTTTTTCAGCTCCTATAATTAAAACAAAACAATATAAAAGTATAAGTGTGGTAGGAAAGGAGGAAACAAAAAGTGAAAACTATCATCATNAATGAGAAAACAAAGAGTGAAAACTATGATCATAACAAAAAACACAAAGGAAGTCAAGGAGTATATGTAATGATAAAGTGACAGCCAAAGAGAAAAGTAGAGGGCACTCCCTATCCTTAATCATGAGATGGAGGGGAGATGATGATCTTTGAAGGTGTCACAATAGTGGTAGGCACTGTGGACTCCCTCTCTGAAGAATTAGTCTCTTGTCTAGTTGGGATGGATAGATGAGTAGCATCATGAACACTAGTTGGCTTCTCGGAATAAGATTTCCATTATTGGACGACCATGGTAAGTTCATCAACTCTTTGGACAAGTTGCTGCTAAGTGAGCTGGATGTTTGCTTGATTTTCTTGAATCGTGTCCAAACGAGCTAAGAGTTGGTTGAAAGCCTCAGCTGAGATATGTACATAGCCATCAAAAGATGAAGGACTTATGTTTGGTGTAGAGGAAAGACTAGCCAAAATATGTGCAGCTGCATCAAGATTTGGAAAAGTAAAAGGAACTTCTGGTGTGGTGGCAACTGGTGGTCTTGGGGGTGTATCTTTTCCATCACCAAAATCTTTAAGAATCAAATTTGGAGGAGGCACATAATGATGTTCATTATCAGTAGTCAATGAAGCACTTGTGATTGTAGACTCGGTTTTGATCACACTTCCTTACCATCTGGAAACAATGTAGACTTCCCTACAATGATGTTTCTTTTCTTTTCCAGGTTTAGTAGGAAAGTCATAGTACTCTAAGATGCTCTCCAACATCCGTGGGAAGAATAATGGATATTTCTTGGCTCTTTGCAATTTCTTCAAATGCACATTGTCTTCAAAATAGAATAGGGTAGCCATGAATAATTAAGCAGGTGTCCACTATTGCCCACTAACAATTCTGAATAATGCCATTAGTATATGTTCTCGCCTTTACATTGCATGTTGGCAAGGATAAACATTGGAGCGTAGGACATAATCCAAAAACTAGAATTTGGAATCTATTTCTCTCCTCAACACTACATGTGTATAGGTGGATTGGTTTTGAGAGATAATTCGAACCATTTCAGCAGCTTTAGTTTGAGTAATAGGTTGAAACTCATTTGGATTTGGAGGTGTAAGAGGAATATCCAAGGCTCTTGCTACCATTTCAGTATTCAACATATCTTGTCTCCCATCAATTTCGAAATAAATCATTGAAAGAGGGTAGATTTCTTTGCTAGTCATGGTTTAGTAAAATTCCCAAATTATGCGAGAATAAAAGAATGGTCTAGGTACCATGAATGACTCTAAAAAATATTGACGACATAGCTCCGTGGAGAATTTAGTAAGAGGAGATGCAACAAATGCCTTGAAATCGTAGTAGCATTCTTCATGGAATTTTCTACCTGAGCAGTCTTCTCTTGTACCAATGGCTAGTTTGTTCTTCGGGGCTTTCGTGAATTGAAATTGAATTGGTTGGCTCGATGAAGGTACAAATTTTGTAACCAGAATAGGTGTAGGGCTTCAGCAACATGTGATTGAATTACAGCATGCTGAACTGAAGGAGTAGCAGGGGTTGTCGAAAAAGATGAAGGATTTTGAACATTGATGCTTCATGTTCTCTTCACCGGTAATTTTTCAGGAATAACCATCTTTGATTTGCCTTTATCCAGTGAAGATCTTGTGACATCCCTCTGGTTTGGATATCCAGAAATGGGAAGTTCAGAGAGGAAGAATCCCAGAGGAAATTCGAGATCAACGTCTTCACCATTTCCATCATTAACTGCCACAAACTCTTCCTCAATTTCCTTTGATTTTCGTTTTTGATTCCCCATCTATAACAAGAAAAAACCAAAAATTACAATAGACAATTTGATGAATTGAATGATAACTGGAATAAAGGATATCAATTTGTCCAAAATTCGTAAAAAATTGTAGTAACCTCCCAAAGCAAATCAAACTTTTCAATCTAGATTCATCTTGCAATTTCAGAAAGAGATGAGTGAAATCCAAATACATGAAATGCCTGAAATTCTGAGAGTGCTGAAGTAAATCTTCAGAATTCAAAAATGAAAATAATAAGAGTTCCCGATGTTTGATTGTGGTTTAGGGCAAGGAAGAGATATGAGAGAGTGTATATGAAAGGGAAAAATGACCGATGGTCTTCTACCTCTTCAATTTCTCATGTCCGACGAAGACGAAAGGTTTTGGCATGAGGGCTTGTTTTCACTTAATGAGGCGAAATGAAACAGAGGTTTATATTTGCTGCAATTTTTTTTTTTTTGGCATAGACATGCGAAATTTTCGCATGTGTGCGAAGTGGTCCAGAGGGCTCATTTTATTGCAGTCCTTAAGATGACTTTCGCATAGTCATGCGAAATGTTCACATGATGATGTGAAATGGTCCAGAGGCATAAAATTTTTGTAACTATCCTTATCAGTTTCAGACAGTCATGCAGAAATTTTGCATGATCATGCGAATTGGGATAGAGACTCATTTTTCAAATTTTCAAAGCTATGAAAACTCCATTATTTTTGGCATGAATGTGCAAACTAGTGATGGGCCATTAAAACTCTTTTTTTCCTTTGCTTCATGCATTCCATCCATTCAGAAAGTCCTTTAAAACACAAATCAAAGAGTTGAGATGGATTTATTTAACGGAAACTAAAAGAAAAATAAAAAAAATTAAATTTCAAAAGAAAGTATAGAAATAAGAAACCATTGGGCTAGCTAGCCATTGACATGACTAAGCCCATTAACCTTTGCATCAATACTCAATTTGGATATAGCTTGCAAACAATGAATAGACCAACTCTTTGGTACTTAAGCTTTCTCGGAAAAAGATGTGGCTTGAAATAACCTTCTTTGAACTTGTTCTTTTGAATAAGTTGATCATGCCATTCCTTGAACTTCTTTTTCATGGTATTTGGATTATTGTGCACGCCATGCTTCATTGTTTTTACTCCTTGAAGCTGAAAGGCCATTTCATTAACTTCAAAGGTTGAATTTCTTCATTGATCCTCCAAACTTCAATCCACTCATTGGAAATTGCTTCACCAAGTTTTGAAAAATTATCTTCAACATTTTCTTTCACTAGCTCTTCCATAGGCAATTCATCAAATAAGCCTCCATAAGTTCCTCCTCCTCTTTGGTACCATGCTTTTTACATGAATGGAAAATGTTTAGCTCAATTGTCATGTTAACAAAGGTAAGTTGCATCACTCCACTTCGACAATTAATCAATGCATTTGCTATAGCTAAGAAAGGTCTACCAATAATAATTGGAACATGATTTGGTCAACTTGCTATTGGTTTCGTATCAAGGACAATAAAATCAACCGGATACTAAAACTTATTCACTTGAACCAATACGCCTTCAATCAATCCTTTTGGAATTTTAATTGACCTATCAGCTAAAGATAATGTGATAGAAGTAGGCTTGGGTTCCCTTAGCCCCAATTGCTTGTATATCAAATAAGGAAGAAGATTTACACTTGTACCCAAGTCAAGAAGAGCTTTCTCTACATATGTATCTCCAATATTCACCGAAATGGCAGGACACCCCGAATCTTTATAGTTGATTGGAGTCTTACATTGTATGATTTCACTAACTTGTTCAATTATGAAGGCTTTCTTGTTGATGTTCAACCCCCTCTTTGTTGTACATAAATCTTTAAGGAACTTGGCATAGGGAAGGACTTACTTGATCATGTCTAGGAGTGGTATGTTAACTTTCACTTGCTTGAGAACTTCAAAAATCTCAGTTGCATTATTTACCACCTATCTTGATTGAAGAGATTTTGGAAAAGGTGGGGATAAGAGCTTGTTTTTCTTCTTAACCTCTTCATTAACAATCTCATCCTGCTTTGATCTATCATCTTCATTCACCTCTTTCCCTTTTTCTTGTTCTTTCACATTTTCTTCTTGTTCCCCTCCTTTATTCTCTTTTGGTTTTGGCATAGGTTGATCAACTTTCTTACCACCTCTTAAGGTAATGATTGTCTTCACTTCATGTACCTTAGCAAAATTTTCATTTTTTTTCTCCAATTTCATGAACTCCCATTGGATTTTATTGGGGTTGTGAAGGGAATTTTCCTTTTTCTTGCACCGTATGCATACTTGTGAGTTTAGAAATAGCAAGTTGCATATTATCCTTTTTTTTTTTTGTGAGATTGGTTTGCAAGCTATCAAATTTCTGATTGAAAGATGTCTTCACATGATCTTTTCTTTGATTTAATTGAGTATTGATATTATTTTGATCTTCGATGAAGTCACCCAAAATTTTACTCAAGTTTACAATAGCTTGCTCAACAAAAGAAACTTGTTGTGGAGAGTCTTCCATGAATTGTTGGCTTTGTGAGTATTGGCTTGAAGAAAATTGCTCTTTTCCATAATTTCATGACATGTTTAGATGATTCTCAATAAGTCTTTTCCCCATAGCTAGTATTGTAGGACAATCACTCACTTCATGCTCTATAGATTAACAACCAGAACATTGCTTCATGTAAATTGGATTATCATATATTGCATTCACCTCATGAAATCCCTTAACTTCACATTCCTCTATCTTTCTTGTCAAAGCTATCATTTTAGCTTGTAAATCAACATTTTCATTCAACATATACATTTCTCCATTTGAATTTCTTTGAGACTTGGACTTATGTAAATCCCTTTCATGTGGCTTATCTAATGACCTTGATATTTCAGCCACATAATTCAAAAATTCAAAGGCTTCATTGGGACTTTTGCTCATAAAGTCACCTCTACACATGGTTTCTAGAAATTGCTTCATAGTTGGCGACATGATGTCATAGAAGTAACTCACCAATATCCATGTGTCAAAACCATAATGAGGACAAGCATTGACTACTTCCATATATCTTTCCCAACAAGCATAAATTTTTTCATTGTCCAATGCCACAAAGATGGTAATTTTCCTTTTCAAGCCACTTGTGCGATGTGTGGGAAAAAAATTCTTCAAGAAGGTCGTTTGTAGTTCCAACCATGACCTTATGCTTTGGGGCCTCAATGAGTTAAACCACAACTTAGCCTTATTCTTCAATGTGAATGGAAAAAACTTCAATCTCATAAGCTCTATGGATGTGTTTCCCTCATGAAATATATGACAAACTTCTTCAAAATCCTTGATGTAAGTATAAGGATTCTCATTCTCCATCCCATGAAATTGAGGTAGAAGTGGTACCAAGTGAGTTTTTATCACAATAGGCTCATTAGCAAGAACTATACATAATCCCATGCCTATCATTTGAGGATGCATATATTCTCTCATTGATCTATACATGTGAGAATTGGCATTGTTTGGTCCTTGTTGAGTTTGTTGATTTTCCCCTTGATTTTCCATTTCCTCAACAATTGGATCACAAACAAAAGATGATTAGCAATGTTAGTCCTTTGTAATCTCACCCTCAAATTTTATTCTCAATGTAACATGTAATGGAGAGCCTACAAAACAAGCCAAGAAAACCCAAAACAAAACAAAAAGAACAAAAAAAGAAATAAAAGATAAAAATGGAATTTTAAAAAGATAATAAGAAAAATGGAGAATTGGTAAAGAGAACTTCACCAATCTTGTGATGTGGATCACAAGGGCTAATCCTCACAAAAAAATTTGCCTCAATCACCTTGGCACCATCCCGAGCAACAACGCCATTTTTGATCGCTTTAATTTTTGTCGTTTATTAAATCAAAACAAAATTTATAACCTAATTCACTATTCTAAAGTAGCTTGTACCCGATCAAAAAGCGGTTTTAGTACAAACTACTGTAGTATAGTGGTTTTTAGGTGTCGTCCACTAGGATGGATTATTCTTAGTAATTAAGGCTTGAATGAGAGGAGAAGAAATGATTGTGATCAAGTGAAAATGATTTGAGAATTCATGATAAAAGTTCAAAATAACAATGATTTCAAATTGAGAGGAAAAACTAAAATATAAGAAAATTAATTGAAAATGAAATTCTCGAAGTTAGGATTTTCTAGAAAACAAATACCATGGTGAATAGATGTTGAGATCTAATTTTCATCAAGTTAGATTGAAAACCTAAATTTTCATCTAAACTGATTTTTGATTTAGCTTTAGGTCTAGATCAAATTTCTCTTCAAATTAGGTTGTTTAATCTAAGAGATCAATTCAAATCATATATTCAATTCATCTTAAATTATCTTCCAATGATTCTTACGATGCAACTATTCAATCTCATCAAATCTAGCTTTAATAATTTAATGAATCTACCTAGTTTGCATTGTAGTAATCATCCAAGACAATTTGAAGAGAAAAATCCCCAAAATTCAATTAATCAATCAATTGGATCAAATTACCTTTGCAATTCAAGCTAATTTCTCTAATTCACCATAGATCTTACCTCTAGATCCTTCTTCCTCCTAGAAAAACGAGATTTAGCCACTCATGATTGGAGATTTGGTCTCATAAGGCATGTTTGGCTAGCGAGAAAATGAGAGAAAATAAGAGAAAATGAAGGAAAATAGAGAATTCTCTTAAGAGAGAAAATCTGGAAAGTTCTACAAATTAGAAATATCCAAAAAACTCTCAAATGAGAAAATCAAGTTTCTATGTATAGGCCAAGGTCAAGTGGACACTTGAAATCATCTTCGAGGTCTTCCAGAGGCTTCTTCACCAAGAAATCTGGAGTTTAGTAATAAAATGGTCATTTCGCACGAGATCCATCAATTTTGCATGATTGTGCAAAATCACAAATGCAACAGCAACAAATTTAAATAAATGAGATTTAGGTTACAAAACCAAATGATCAAGGGAAGTTTAATGGAAATTAAGGGAGATGCTAATCATAGATGCATGCTTATGTATAAGAAGATAAGGTGAGAAAACTAAGAAATTACCTATTTTATGTTCTCTTCTCAGTTCTAAGAAAATCTAATGGCTTAAAACATTTTGTGTAAAAGGTATTGATCGAGTGACTATACTTGCAGGAAGTCCATTTTACTTGTTCCATTCTTTTTATGCTCTCTATTTGGTAGAGACTAGCAAAGTTCAGGTTGAAGGAGATGGTTAGAGCCACAAATTGATTCTAATGACACATATAGGAATGAATTATGCAAATATAGGGGCTCAACTCCCCCAATTTAACTTAAATTATTGCTAAGACCTTAGCCATGGATCTAACATATATCTTGAGCTCAATATCGGATTTAAAGGATGAAAAGGATGCAAGTTGAAGAAATCATTTTCAATCATTATAGATAAATGACTAAATATGCTTAAAAGGAGTTCCAAAAGTGTGAAGCATGAGGAAAGTTTCAACAAATGAAAATAAAGAAATTCATAGTATGAGAGATGAGAAAATAAGGTT
Organism: Vitis labrusca; assembly: GCA_011039315.1. Taxonomy (NCBI): domain Eukaryota; kingdom Viridiplantae; phylum Streptophyta; class Magnoliopsida; order Vitales; family Vitaceae; genus Vitis; species Vitis labrusca. Next base: position 121,451 of record JAAKHE010000775.1, on the reverse strand, counting down.
ATGGAAAAAGTTGGAAAGCAAGCAAAAACAAGAAAGAAGGTCGAAGGATAGCTTGAAATTCAAACATTCTAATTGGAACTCAAAATTTGGAAGCAATATATACTATGACTTTGAAGTGACATATATAGTACTTCTTGAGTTCATTTTTAGACATGCTATATATCGTTTTGAAGCTCGAGAAGTCAAGAGTCCAACACTTTAAACATTGTGCAAATTGGAAATGAAACGAGCAAGATATGGGTGATTCAAAATAACTGCCCAAAGAAAAATTAAATGAGTGTCAATTTTGCATGTTCATGCAAATTTTCGCATGAACATGTGAAATGGACTAGAGAGTTAACTTTTATAGTAACTTAAAAACCTATGTGAATCACTTTTGTATCAACATGCGAATTTTTGCATGAACATGCAGAATGAGCAAAAGAAGGTGTTGAGAGAGCAATGGTAATAAATTTCCCATGACCATGAGAAATGGAGCATCCTCATGTGAAATTAATAAATTTTCATTAAAGGCTTCTATGATTCAAATTTTACAATCTTGATTGATAGCCCTTGATTTGGAAAGAAGATTTTACATGTTCGCCAAGATCTTGCCATACGTCAACTTAACTTTTGGCCAATAAATAAGGCATTAGATTTCTTTCTTAGGAGTTCTTGAATTTTCTTAGAGGTAGAAGAAGATATTGAAAATTCTTGGTTTGTTTTCTCTATTTTATTAATTTAATAAATTCTTTTTAATTTATTTTATTTAAGAATGATTCTTAATTCTTCCTTTATGGATTGTGTGAATGAAATCACTACCATAAGAAGCTAAAAAACCACATAGTGTGAAACATAACAACCTAGGGTTAGAGCCAAGAGAAACAATGGGTAAAATCGAACTAAAAATAGATTGAATGAAAGTTTGATGGATCATATAAAATAGAGATATCCTCTAAAGTTAGTTTGAATTAGGGGATGGTAGAATAGCTCATTCCTTGATACGAGGGACTCTTAATAATTCTTAATCCCTAGTTATCTAAAGTTTTTCTATTGTTATCTACCCTAAGACAAATGTACACTGAGTGGTTTTGTTTGCTATCCAAACCTTGTTGATGTGATTATCTATTGTCCAAAATACCAAGCCTAAATTATGTAGCAACTCTGGTTAAGAAAAACTAGAGAAAGAGTCACTACGGTTTTATAGTACTCCGGGTATCGTCCTTAAGGACTGACCTATGGAAGTTGTCAAACTAGGTCTAAAAGATTGTTTTTTTGCTAAATTCTTGAATTGAAAAAAAATAAAAATTTGATTTGAACAAAATTAAATTTAGTAAAATAAATCTTAAATAAATTACAAAGGAATGATTGATTTCTAATTCAAATGATTCAAGATTAGGGGTTCCACAATCCAACTTTGGGTATAGGGCCTTAGGCAAAACAAGGGTATCAATTTTAATTAGTCTTATGGTATTCAGAAAGTGGGGTTAAACGAGATCAAACTGAGTTCCCCAACTCAGGGTTACATTTGTATCCTGACTTTTAATATGTTATTCGATTACTGAAATACCAAATAGATGAATGGGTATGAAAATTGGGTTTAGGTCTAGGAGTTAGGCCTTTACCACTCTGTGTAGATTTTTCTTAGGGTAGATAACAATAGCAAAATGTCAGATAACTAGGGATCAAGAATTACCAAGAATCTCTAGTATCAAGGAATGAGCTATTATACCATCCCCTAATTCAAACTAACATTATAGGGTATTTTGTATTTTCAACTATTATGCCTCAACCCTTTTTTTCATTTCATTTTTAGTTTGATTTTATCCATTGTTTTCCCTTGGCTCTAACCCTAGGTTTTAATATTTCACACTCCAAGACGACTTTTTAGTCTCTCATGGTGGTGATTTCATTCACACAATCCATAAAAAAAGAATAAATAATCATTCTTGAATAAAATAAATTAGAAACAATTGATTAAAATAAAGAAAACAAACCGAGAATCTTCAATGTCGTATTCTCTCCTTAAGAAAATTCAAGAACATTCAATAATTCTTTGAACTCCTAAAAAAAAAGAACTCTAATGCATTATTTATAGACTAAAAATTAAGTTGACACATGGCAATATCCTATAGAGTAAGTAAAATCTTCTTTCCAAATCAAGGGCTCTCAATAAAAGTTGTAAAAATTTGAGTCATGGGAGCCTTTAATGAAAAGATGTTGATTTGGCATGAGGATGATCCATTTCACATGGTCATGCAAAATATAAATGGATTGGCAGCATTCTAACATCATTTTGGAGCATTTGGCATGGTCGTGTGAAAACTCGTATGTTTATGTGAAGCAAGCTGCTATGAAAACAAGCTCTCTGGTCCATTTCGCACAATCATGTGAAATTGACACTCATTTGATTCCTCTTTGTGCAGTTTTCTTCAATCATCCATATCTTCCTCATTTCAGCTCTGATTTGCCCACTATTTGAATCATTGGATTTTTTACTTCTTGAGCTTTGAAACGATATATAGCATGCCCAAAAATAACCTTGAAAAGTACTCTAAATATCACCTCAAAGTCATAGTATATGTTGTTACTAGAGTTTGAGTTCTAATTGGAATGTATAAACTTCAAGCCATATCCTTCAACCTTCTTTCTCATGTTTGCTTGCTCTCTAACTCTTTCCATAACCTTCATTTCTTTCTCTCATTCTATGAATTGCTCCACTTTCATTTATCAAAATTTTCCTCATGCTTCACACTTTTGGAGTTGATTCTAAGCATGTCTAGTCTCTTTTCTACCATGATTGAAAATGGCTTCTCCAACTTACATTCTTTTCATCCTTCTGAGATTTAGCTCAAGATGTATGTTAGATCCATGGCTAGGGTCTTAGCAACAATTCAAGTTAAGTTGAGTGAATTAAGCCTTTACATTTGCATAATTCATTCCTATATGTGCCATTAGAGCACAATTTGTGGCTCTAGTCACCCGTTAACACCAAATCTGAGGTATTGAAAATTGCTGATTAATTAGATCATTGTTCCTCTCCAATTAGTTACCATGAGTTTGATTAGCTAGATTTCCCTACCCCTTTCACTATCACCATAAATCACTATCACTCCTTTGCTAATAAATTATACAATCACACTTTCAATGACCCTTATTGTTCCAAAATATTACTAGGAGTAGGTTTACCAAAACAACACTATGCCTCAAACCCAAATGACATTTTCCCGCTTGTTATATATAAAAGATCCAACATTTCTCTCTTTTCACTCATCGGAGTTTCCAATGTTGATAATGCCACACAACTCACACTCTTATCCTCCCAAACCCTACCATTAGAATGTCATTATTAGGTAATTTTCTAAGGTTATCTTGTCTTCTGTTTTTTCCTTTTGGTTACTTCGAAAATGTAAGGAGAGAGTTGTTGAAAGGTCAACCTTTCATGTTTCATTGGTAACAATCTTATCAAACCTTCTAAAGGCATATCCCTAATCCTAATCCCTAATCATGCTTTTCACATGGAAGAAAATCTTAGCTTAAAATGAATACACATTCTTATAGTGATTTCTATTTCCTAGTTTCAACAAGACCCTTGATTTTTTTTTTTCTCTCTAATTCAAGTGAGTTTATGTTGTTTCTTCTCTAATTTTTGGTTGTTGTGGTGGATCAAAGTGGAGGTTATTGATTTTTTTGTTGTTTGGTTTGATTTGACAGGGTTGACCAAAGAAAATCGAGTTTTATTTCTACATGAGTCTTGATTGAGTTTGACAAAAAAAAAAATTTGAATCCAAGGGCGAGTTGTGAGATTGATGGTGAAAAAATTCTAGGCTATCTCTCATCCCCTTTACTAGTACTATTATACAATATAATATCTTTAACATATATTCTACATAAAAAATAAATGAAAATAACCTAGTTGACCGAACTTCTCTGTTGTACCAAAACACTTAAGCCTAATATGTAGTAGCTTTGGCCAATAAAAATCAGAGAAAAAGTTGTTATGGATTTTGTAGTATTCCGGATATCATTCTCAAGGACTGACTTATGAGATTTGTCAATACTAGGGTAAATAAATTGCTTTTGTTTGAATCTTAAAGTGGAAAATGATATGTGAATAATGTGCAACTAAGTAAAAAGAAATTAAATTAATAACAAAATGAATATTGATTTTAAATTCAATTGATTCAAGTTTGGGGCTTTCCACGATCCAACTGAGGGTATAGAAATTAGAGAAAACATGGGTCTTTTAAGTAATTTGATCTTAGGGTTTTGGGATCATTGTCCTCTTGCGATCAACTTGAATTCTATAACTCAAAATTGCATTCAATGCCTATTTTTTTTTTTTTTGGTTTTTAAAATAGATTCCTAAAACCATCAAATGAATGAGATTGATTACCGATTTAAGCTTTGGATTTTTAGCCATTCCTACTCCTTATAGCTTTGTTTTGGGGCAAATAACAATAGGGAAGACGAGGATAACTAATGATCAAGAGTTATCATAATCACTAGTATCAAGTAATAAGTTACCGTGTCATTCCCTAAACTAACTCACAAGGATATGATAAAAAAAATTGATAAATTGTCACCAAATTAATAATTAATCTCATTGTTATAATAATTTACCCATTTTCCCTTTTGGTTTCCTAGCCCTTAGGTTTTCATGCTTCAAGCCCCAAGTTGGCTTCTTAGCCTCTCATGGGGGTGATGTCATATTCACAATCCATAATGGGGTAAAAATACATAATTTAAATAATAAAAAATTAAAAACAATATATTTAATAAAAAAGAAAAGAAAACAAATCAAAGTTTCCACCTTCAATGTCAAACTCTTGGGAAAAAGATCCAAGATCTCTAAACCCTAGAACTAAGAGAGTTTATATAATATCATCAATAACCTAACATGTGACACACTCTCATTGGCCACTTATTACAAAATAATTACCTAAAAATGATTAAAAAAAATAAAATGGTGATTTTTAGTTGTATGGGATCCATTTAGGGCGGATGTAGTGCCCTAAATGTAATTCCTGAGGTAGAGGAGGCGAAACATCAAAGTGGTAGTGGGTGAATTCAAAATTAGGGTCATTTCAAATTGGATTTCGAATTCACAAGTTGAATTTCGAAATAGTCCTTTAACTTTGCACAATTGTCTTCAAATGGTCATAACTTCTTCATTTCAACTCCGATTTGTGCACCATTTAAAGCGTTGGACTCCTAACTTCCTAAGATTTGAAAAATATATAGTATTTCTACAATGAACTCCAAAAAGTGCTCCAACTTTGTCCTCAAAATCAGAGTATATGTTGCCACTAGATTTTGAGTTCTAAATTTCTATGCAATTAAATCTTGCTTCATGTCTCATTTCCCATGTTTTCTTGCCTTCTTTCTTACTCCATAATGATAATTTCTCATTTTCCAAACTCATGATATCCTTGTCTTGCCTTTCCTCATGGTTCATGAGTCTTGACTCACTTGTTTCCTCATTTAACCATATATTGATGTTTCAAAATGTAAAGTAATTCAACTTGCACCATTTTCTTCCCTTGAACCTAAGATAAATCTCCAAAATACAAGTTAAACTCATGGTTAGGGCCTTAGCATCGATTTAGGTCCAGTTGGGTGATTTGAGTGTCCTTTGGCGCACAAATTATATTGAATATGTGTCATTAGAGCATATATTTTGACTCCAATCACTAGCTAAACTGAACAAAGAAGAAGAAGAGAAGATGTTGCAGATGAATATAGTGAGAGAGTAAGTGACAGTGCATTTGTTAAATGTAAATGAAGGATGGATAGGTGGTGATGTAAGAAATATTGAAGAGTAGGACATGTGGTATTATGCTAATAATTCGCCTTATCGTTAGTTATATCTATCATTCACCTCTTTAATATTTTTATTATTATTTATTGTTGTCCCATCATATGATAGGAAATGAATGACAATTTGATAAATATTTGAAAAACAAGGATAAAAATCAATCACAACAAAAATGTTTCCTAACTTTTATTACATAGTATATATAAAGGAGAACGAGATAGAGAGGAATCCATGTAAAGTCACATGGTGGAGACCGGAGGAAGTCTTCTTGAAATAATAAACTACAAAGTGATAACATTATTTCTATTAAATTTAATTTAGGCGTGATCCAAAATGAACAAGCTAGTGACCCATGTCTTTATTGTTGGCATGTTCCAATTTATATGATATGTTATTAATAGCAATGGTCCATTACTGTTGAATAATCCATTGTTCAGAATTTTTTATTAACAATGGAAGAAAATTATTGTTAGACTTTTAACGGTACATCTTTTGCCAACTATCATATATTTGATATAACTATTGGTAAAAACATATTCAGAAATGATATATTATTTGGAAAAAAATCAAATTTCTTACTGTCATTTGTTAGGCCTGCTTTCAGTCATGATGGTGAAGCTATAGTTTTGCGCTTTGTTTGGGGTTCTACCCTCTTCTATATCAAATAAATATATAAATAAATAATTTGACTTATTTTTCTAACCTAGATTACTTGTGTATGCGAATAGTTAGGTGCTTTGAAGGTTAGATGCGAAAACCACTTGCCACTTGGCTAGGTGTTTGATGTTTCCCACCTAACCATTGGGGGGATTTTTTTTAACTTCTATAGCAACTTTAAAAAAAAAAAAAAAACTTAAAAAATTATAGTTGTAAATATATTGAAAAATTTATAGCACTTTTTGCTATATTAGAAGATGTCTTTTCAAAAGACACTTTTTATAATTTTCATATCAATGATATATGTTATAAAAAAGTGAATTTAAACTAAAGATGTCTACCTTCCACAATTCTAAAAAATTGAATTTATATTAAAAAGTCTCTTCAAAAAATACTTTTTCACAATTTTTTTTTTTATCAATCAAACACATTACAAAATTGAATTTTTATTAAAGGTATTTCTTAAAGAAACATCTTCCAAAATTCTACAAAATTGAATTTATATTAAAAAAATTGAATATATACTAAAGGTGTCTCTTGAATCTACAACACTTTTGTAAAAAAAAAAAAAACCCTAACCATTTATACATTCATCTTGAAAACTAATCAAAAAGTTCATTTTTGTTCCTTAATCCCTTCACCCTTAGGTTTTCTTTTATGCATATTATTGATGAAATAGATAGCTTATTTTATAGGATGAAGAGAGGATTAGTTTCCTCATGAAAATAGAAGTGCACTTTCCATCAAAGTATTTTTAATTTAGAAAACTAACTTCTCAAAAATTGATTAATAGGATTTTTAGCTTTATTATTTATTTAACCATAATATTTAATTTAATATTTAAATAAATATTACATAATAATAAACACATGGACCACATAAAATTCATATATATATATATATATATATATATATATATATATAAAACTAGTTTTTTGAAAAAAAAAAAAAAAGGTACCTTTAAATTAGTGATATTAGTGTATAAAAGAAAATTAAATTATTGATACTTGGAGTATAAAAGAATGTGTGCATTAACAAATGACTTTGAAATTAAATAATATTAATATCGATCATTTTAATATTTGACATGTAAATTTATTATATTTAATATATTATCCATATAGTCCGAATTTACTTAAAGCTACGCCTTTTTTTAATTATCTATACTTTTTTTAAAATCTTTTAATATAATAATTTTTAGAAATGCGTATAATTTTGTTTACCATTTTATATTTTGCTTCAAAAGAAAAAAAAAAGAATGGCTTGTTAAAAAGATTATTAATAAAATAACATAAGCATGAATGAAAAAAAAAAAAAGGAAAAAAGAGAAAGGGAAAAGGATAATTAGATCGGGTAGAATTGAGAAATATGCTACATGCATTTTAATATCAATATTGTTGATGCCTTGCGTCCCAATGATCCACGTAGCTGCCAAGTGAATGCACACTGTCAACCAAGATTGAGTTCTGGCTCAGTTGTCCCTGCAAAAGATGTCCGGACAAGGTGTCCGGACACACCCTCCAATTGTTAGCCATGGCTCGAGAGATTAAGCTGTTTGACTTTTTTAGGGATAGCAAACTTACCTTCCTCCTTGTGTGAAGGTCCTCTTATATAGTGTCAGAAGCTCTGCCTCCCTCTTTAATGGTGGGAAGACTTTTTGGCTCGTCATGATGCCTCTAGGTGGTGGCAGGGACATCATCACCCTACGGGCGGCTGTCAGAGATCGTGGGAAGCGACTTGCCATCATTCTTGTCCTTTAGCTCTACAGGCGGCGGAACGTGGGCTGTGGCAGGCTGTCGGAATGATGTAGCAAGGCTTGCTCACTTTAGTCAATGATCCGGACAACATTTCCGGATAGGATATGCTACCGTCCAAATGTGATGTTTGCGAGTGTCGTGTGCTTCTCTCTGAGGGAATCCGGATAGGGAAGCGCGCCACGTGTCCTCTTGGGGGAGTCCGAATGGAGTTGCTCCAGATAGAGATGCGTGTCATGTGTCATCAAGGGGAGGGGTCCCTACAGTTGAGTTTTCTCTTAGAACTTCAGGAGGGAATTTTTGGTGTAACTTTTGTCTGAAGGTGAATTCTTAGCTCTAAGCTTTTCTCATTAGTGTTTGGGATTTTTATGTTTCCATGATTAAAAATCTCATATTTCAATTTGGTCTTATAGACCATGCTTGTCGATTGGGAGCACTTCAATCATGAAAAAGCCATGTCATTCGTATGTTTGTCATATGGGTTTCTGCATCCATTTTTTTATTTTTTATTTTCTATAAAAAAAAAATTAAGAGATTAAATGGAGCTTCCCATAAAAATGAGTGATTTTTATAATTTAATGATGGTGCTTATAAATTTAAGAATTTAATACAAAAGTCACCATAACGTTATTTGTTACAATCAAGGATGAAAATTTCTGTTTTTTTCGCCGAAATTTCGGCGAAATTTCGTGTTTCGGCCGGCGGCGAAACGAAAGAGGAGGGCGAAATGTCGACGACAGAAATATCCAAAAAATTCGCCAAAAATCGGAGAAATTTCTCCGAAATTTCTGTAAAAAGAGAAATTTCGGCGATTTTTTCAAAAAATCGCCTCCAGTTGAAAAATTTCTGAGAAAGATCGTTTTGTTTCGGTTTATTTCGGCGATTTTTCTCTGATTTTGTGAAAAAAAATTTGTACCTGTATTCATCAAAACGTCGATGCTGAACAGAGGCGTTAATGGCGGAAGACGGTGGTGTTAGGGCTTGAAGATGGGTTGATTTCATGGCAGAGAGAGAGAGAGAGTTGAGGCGATGGGTCCGGCGAGCAAGGCGATGGGTCTGGCGAGCAGCGGCGATGGGTTCAGCGAGCAGCGGCGATGGGTTTGGCGAGCAGTGGTGATGGGTCCGGCGAGCAGCAACGATGTGTCCAGTGAGCAACGGTGATGATGATGGAGGCTTGGAGCCACTTTGGCAAGGTGGAGACAAAAATGGCAACACGTGTAATTTAGTGAGGGGTGTCTTGCACCTGCTGCTCATCCAACGGCTCTCAATTTCTCCGCGTTGATCTGATGGTCCAGATTTGGTCTGAGCTCCAAAGGTCAATTTTATGTACATCTAATGGTCTAAATTGAAGATGGATGTGATCTAACGGCTAGAATTGAACCCCAACGGCTATGTGATGATCCAATGGTTAGATTTCACCCAGATTTCGATCCAACGGCCAATTTTGTTTTCCAACGGTAAAAT